>PVJX010018790.1:0-35907 GCA_004027295.1 Dolichotis patagonum
CTCTTCGGGTTCAGTTGTTTCTGGTCCCAAAGAGTCAGGCCACAGTGCTGGTCTCTGGGAGATTTCCTGGTGGTGAAGGAGCAGAGCTATGGGCCCAAACAGACCTGGCCCAGATGCCAGTCTCCAGGAAGTTCCCTGTGGATGAAGGGCGGGCCTACCAATCCTAAGCAGTCAGGCCGGGCCGAGGTGCAGGTCTCCACAGACTTTCAATCCAAACAGCCTGGGCCACTCTGCGTGTCCGGGAGGTTCCGGTCCCAAAAAGCTTCTGTCTGTCTTTTTGAGAGGTTCTCAGTCTTTCTTTTGTTAATCTAATTATCTCTTGTTTAATTTGAATTAATATTTCAGTTTTGATCTCATTTACGAGGTCCTGAAGATATCCCTTTATGTCTGCTGATGCTGTGTTTGATGTTGCATGTTTGCTGCCCTCAATCTCTCGTATTTACCTCTCCTGGATCAATATTCTCATCGTTGGGGGCTGGGGGATTTTTTCTTATTTCTCTCTCGTCATGTTTTTGGTTCCTTCCATACAAGTGTATAGTGTAATTACCAGCCCCTTTTCTTGTTGGTTAGGGTTCTTTTGGAGCCTGCAGGCTAGGGGCTTCTGCCCTCTGTAGTCCACTATCAGAGATTGAAGTTCAAGCATGGCAGTGTGCTTTGGCTCCTCCCCTCTGGGCCAGTCAACCTTCGCAGGCCTTCACTGCATCAGTCTGCGCCATGCTCAGGGAATTAGTTTGCAGTGACCCACTGGGTCCTGGCCAGGGGCATGGCCCAGTCCAAGCAGATCCCACCAATCCGCTTGTCAAGGGGAGCAACCAACTGAAGCCACCTCCTTATGGAGTTAGGACTGTCCTGCTCAAATCCAACATATCATCCAGTTGGTTACCCCTTTCCTGTGGGAGGGTCTTATTCCCATCACTCACCGAGTGTTGATGCTGGTCTCTGAGAACTGCTGGGCTCCCTGACCTCTGACCTCAGCATGGCTGTGGCACGAATTCCCGGTGCCTCTGGGTGGGTCACGTGCAGGGCAGGTTCTGGTGCCATGCTAGGGGCTGCTCAAGCCAGTCTTATGGTTTGTTAAAGAGTTAACTGCAAAAATGAATACAATATAGAAAATCACAACATGGAGAGAAAAAATACAATGCACATTGACTGAGCTGTCTCATATAATAAAAAAAATTTACCCTGCTGTAGTTCAAAAATAACAATCTGTTCACATTTCAACTATGAATAAATTTAAGAAATTATTAATCTCCAGAAGGAGTCCAAATAACTGAAAAAAATGAGCACACTAGTTCTTTCAGAAACAAGCATTTGAGGGTTAGTTTTAACAAAACTACACAGAATGGAAAGCAGGATACAAAAATAAAATAGGTCATGAGAAAGAATTATGAGAAAGATAACTGAAGAAAACAGAGAACACAAATTTTGACTAGAGAATTAGACTGGCTGAATAGAGGAGTAGTCATGTTGGAAACACACAGAGAAAAGCATCTAAAAACACAGGTAATTGAGAGAAATTGAAAGAAACATACAATCTGATGCCAATTGAAAGAAATCTAAAAACACAGGTGATTAAGGTTTTTTTTTTTTTTTTTTTTTTTTGGTACTGGGGATCGAACTCATGACCTCACACTTGCCAGGCAGGTGCGTAAGCCACTGAGCTAAATCCCTGGCTAAAACACCAGTAATTGAAAGAAACATACAACTTGATGCCAAAATCATTCTAAGAGAATTACCGATTAAACAAAATGTAGACATAGGACTTTTAAAAATGTGAAGCAGCCCATAGGGCTGCTGTGGGAGCTCCACCAGCACACAAAGCAGGAAGCACCATCCTGTGATGCTCCAAAAAAGCTGAGGGAAGCCAAGAATGTGGCCAACCCAAGCCACACAGGCCAAACTTGAGATGTAAGGTACCTCGCCTACTTTACCTTCCTCCAAAAAGATGTTGTAGTCTAGCAGCATACACAGGGACCCTAACAATATGCACAGAGACCAGCAATTAGGAAGCTGCTCCCTCCACTATGGGACACTGTCACAGACTTGTCAGGGTTGCTCGGCACTAATGTGGGCTCCAACATGGACACTACCACAGAACTGAAGGAACCAGAGGAATTGTATTGTTTTTGTTAGTCATTTGTCTATTTTGTTTTCCTTTCATGGTTTTTTATTTGGTTGCTTAGTATTTTTTCTTTATGGTTTGTTTTGTTTATCTTTTATCTCTCTTTCCTCAACAATGTTTCTCTAGTTTTAAAAATCTATACATGAGTGAATGTTGTCTCTAATTTTTCTTGTTTGCTTTTTGTTTTCTCTTGTTTCTTTCTTTCCTGTTGTCTTGTCCAGCTTCCCAAAGATTGGATGATCATCTTTTGTTCTTCAGCCTTCTGCTACATTTCCCTTTATTTATCTCTCTTTCCCCCCATCTCTCTTAGATATCCACCACAGGGTAAAATCACTCTACTTCTAGGAAATTCACAGCATATAAATTTCTGGATTATGCTGGATTTTAATATATAATGTAGATCTTGCTGCCATCATTAAAGAGACCAAATTAATAGTTAACACAGGTTTTCAATTGCTAGGCTGTGGTTATTGGCACTATTATTGCCAACTGTACTACTTTAGACAGTGTGTCATATCTGTTGTAATCAGTTGTTCTCCCTTGTATGACAACACTGTTATTATTTGGGGTCATAAACATCACCAGAATCCAGCACCAAAGGATTGGGTGCTGGGAAAAACAGATAGCAACATTTCATCCCCAGTAAACTGAGTAGATAGAATCTTGGGACAGAGACAAAGGCCAACAGCTAGCTACACCTAAAAGACATTTCTCAGGAATAACAATTTCCTATGGAGCTTTAATACTAGTGAGAAAACTCTTACTATAAGCACCTTTTTTAAAAGCATGAACACAAAAACAAATTAAAATTAAAAAATAGAAATGACAAGACACACAAACGAAATGCAACCTCAGACCTCCAGGCCACCCAAGCAAGACAAGTCCAGGATACAAGGAGATAGAGGAAATCAGAAGCTCCCTACTTGAATTTTCCAACATCTTAGGAGCAGAAGTAAGCAAACAAACAAAACAATAGAGTGAGACTACACGGAAAATTAGATCAGAAATAATCTCTCAGGTAAAAAAAGAGATGACAATTAAAATGAAGGACCTCATCTAATGTAGAGTAGACACATATAATAAGCAGCTTACCAAAGCAACTTACCAAAAATGGCAGAAATCATGAGTGCCCAGAATTGGAAAGAAACTGAATACATGAAACAGATTCAAACAGATGTCCAGCAGATTTTTAAAAAATCCATTGAAAGTGTATGCAGCCAAATGAACCAACATGAGGACAGAATATCAGATTGAGGAGGCATAATTGTGGTTAGCAATTACAAAAAGAAAGATTTCTTAAATATAGCAAGGGACCAAGAAAAAACTCAACAGCAGCAAAGAAGAAAAACAAGATTAATCAGTCAATGTAAAAGCAGGAATCAACACAAATGACATAAAAAATGTCTACAGATGTATAGGCAGAAAACTTTCTAGGCATGGAAAAACAATTTGACATATCAATAAGTGAGGCATATAGCCTCCAGTTAGTCATGAGCAAAATAAATCTACACCAAGCCATACAATAATCAAGGTTCCAGAAATTCAGCACAAAAACTGTAAAATAAAGTCTTTAAAAGAAAAGAAAAAAATCACAAATAAAGGAATACCCATCAGGATCACAACAGACTTATCAGTTCAAATACTTAAGTCAAGGAGATCTTGGAGAAAAATATTTCAAGTACTGAGAGGAAACAATGCCAACCCAGATTGATGTACTCTACAAAACTATCTTTCAAAAATCAATGCAGACGGAAGACACTACCAAGCAAAGAAAAGTTTAAGAAATTTATAATCACTGCATCAGCTCTCCAAAATAATCTGAAGGATATTTTAGAAAGAGATAAATAAGACTATCATCCCAAGAACATAAATAGAATATTCCAGGCAAGATATGCAATTAAACAGAGGAGAAGAACAAGGAACCAAATAACAGGAAAATAACATGACAAGGGTAAACCAATACATATGAGTTACACCCACCAATGTAAATGGCTGCAATTCACTAATCAAAAGAAACAGACTTCAGAATGGATTAAGAAATAAGATCCAGGAGTTCTGGGAAGATGGCAGAACAGTAAGCAGCAGAGTAAACAGCCTCTCTGAGAGAAACAGTCCAGATGCTGGAATATAGCATTCTCCAGAAGACAAGAAGGAAAGAAGTAGGTCCCCTCAACCCAGGAAGAAACTAAAGTGAGAATTGAAGCCCACAGAGAGAACAAAAAAGAAAAAAAAAGAAAAACTTAAACAGAAGAAGGCAGTATCTTGCAGCACTTTCACTGGAGCTAGAACCACTGTACCAGAAGTGATGTTGGAACCTGGGGATGCATGGGCACAGTGAAGCTGGTGGTTTACAAGCACAAAGGCCTTGGCAGGGAGACATGGTGGCAGAGAGGAGCAGCAGACTCGAGAACTTCACTGGCTGGCAGTGAGTGTGTGGGACTCAGTTCTTCCATGGGAGTGGGAAATTGGCCAGGTGCCATTTTGGAGTTGGGCAGGATAATCCTGGAGACAGAACTGCAGCCAGCTTTGTTAAGCCACTCCTAGCTCTGAGGAGACAGGTGAAATTGCTTGGACTGAGTCTTGCCCCTGTGTGCAATTCAATAGCCACTGCTGGGGTTTCCCTAAAGCTATCCCTAACCAACCCAATCTGCCTGGCACACACTAATGTGGGGAGGACTCCCTGTGGTTAACCAGCTCAGAAAGGAGGGGCCAGCATGCTCCAACCCTGCTTACACTCCAGTAGCCACCAGCAGACTTGGGAAAGCAGCAAACAGCAGAAATACCTAGCCAACACATTTCAGAGTAATTATAAACAGTACAGGATGTGCTGGGGACCCTGCTAGCCACTTGTCCAGAAGAAACCAGGAACATGACAAGAGGAAGAAGCAAAAGGCAGTCTTTGGCCTCCAATCCAAGCAGTCCAGAAGACGAAAACACAGAAGAGATTGGGAGTTGCACAGCTGCAGTTTTTGAAGCAACAGAAGCTGAAAAGAAACAACTTCATGATGCTATAATAGAACTTAGAACAGAAATACTATTACAGGTAAAAGAAGATATGAGAAACATAATAAAACAATTGCTAAGCACCTCTAAAGAAGACACAGATAAAAGAATATAAGAGCATAGAAAAAGGAGGGAAACCTTCAATGAAGAATATACAAAAAATTTAGAACACATGAAACAGATAAAAAGAGATTACCAGGAAATTAAAAACTCAGTTGAAAGCAGACAAAACTGCTTGAAAGAAACTAAAGATAGACTATCAAACCTTGAAGACAGGTTTGCAGTTTGCGATCGTGAAAGGCAAGATCTCTTAAAAATAAAAAGGAACCAGAAAGTAACAATAAAAAAGCTAGAAGATGACAAGAGGATCTATAACTTAAGAATAAAAAACATTAGTGAAGAAGCAGGGATAAACACAAATGAAATACAAAGGCTATTCATGGAAATAATTAAGGAAAACTTCCCAAGCATAGGAAAAGGAAATGATATTCAGATACATGAGGCATACAGAAATCCAGCCAGCTATAACCAAAATAGATCTACACCCAGACATATAATAATGAAGATCCCAGAAATTCAACATAAGAACAGAATATAAAAAGCTGTAAGAGAAAAGAAACAGATCACCTATAAATGAAAACCCATCAGAATCATGGCAGACTTCTCAACACAAACTATCAAATCAAGAAGAGCTTGGAGTGAAGTATTCCAAGTCCTGAAAGAAAATAACTTCCAACCCAGATTGATGTATCCTACAAAACTATCTCTCAAAATTAATGGAGAAACAAGATACTTCCATGACAAAGAGGAACTGGGGGAGTTCATGACCACCAATCCAACCCTACAAAAAATACTGAAGGACATTCTAGAGAGAGAAACAAAAAAGACCATGGTTTTAGGAACAGTAGCGGGGGGGGGAGCTCACTGAATGGAACAGACAGTGGAATGAAGGGGAAAAGTAGACAACCAATGGTAGAAAAGTAACATGGCAGAGATGAGGCAGAGAAGGTTGGCTATAATCACTAATATGGATGGCCTTGATTTACCAATAAAAAGAAACACAGGCAGAGTGGGTCAGGAGATAGGGTCTATCACTATATATAAGAAATACAATTAACCTGAAAGAGGATTTATAGACAAAGTCAAAGATGAGAAAACAATGATCTGTGTGACAGGGAACCAGATAAAAGTGGGGGTAGCTTGCCCATCAGCCGCAGATTGGCTAGAAAGTCAAAACACTTTTATACAATGGCGAGCTACTCAGCTATAAAGAAAGAAAACCTTGAGGCTAATGTAGGTAAATTGATACAACTTGAGATCATGCTCAGGGGTAAAAAGGTTCAGAACCACTTAGGTAAATATCAGGTTGCCTCCCTAATCTAAAAACTAAAGGAGTTAGTGGGATGCAAAATTTATAATGCATCCTGTGAAAGTGAAAGGGGAGGAATTGTCTAAAAGGGAAGGCAATGGCCATTGTTAATCTTTTATCATGATTTGAAATCCATATTGTTTTCATTGTTCTGTTTAGTTTGGTTTTATTCTGTTCCAGTTTGTCTTTTTATATTAGATTTGATGGCATGGACAGCTATTCCAAAGATAGCAGGGTATATTATGGAAATTATTTTTTATTTCCTATTAACTTGATTTGAAGCCCTGTATTGTTTTCACTGTCTTGTTTTGACTGATTTTACTCTATTCTGTTTTGTTTGATAGTATCAAGTCTGAGGGTATAGGCAACTACTTTGTTTTTTTAAAATTTTATTTAAAAACAAAAAAAAACACACAAAATAGAAAAAGGGTAGCAACAGTACAAGATTCCAAGGGAAAAAAAGAAAAGAACAAAAATACTGAGAAGTCATTACTTGATAACATACATACTGTCATCTTGGAAATAGTTGTTCAAGTTACAAAGTTAAAACATACAAAGTATATATTCAAGCAATGAGACTGTCAACAGTTCTGCTCCATGATCTAACAAAAAACAGTAATATGGTCATTCATCTTACACACTTAAACATACATGCAATTATATCATTTAGGGCACTTTCTTTCCTGTCTTTTTTACAGTAGCAATTACATATTTTGGGTTTTATTACTCCTACATTTTTTATTACTTTTTATACTAGAGACACAATGTGATATTTATAAATATGATTCTTATTTATTTCACTTATGAGGATAGTTAAAATTGTCTCCATTTACCTATGAAGGTCTTAAGATCATCCTTCTTCATAGCTGAGTAATACTCCATTGTATAAAAATACCACATCTTTTTCATCCACTCTGCAGTTGATGGGCATCTTGGTTGTTTCCAAGATTTAGCTATTACAAATTGTGCTGCTATGAACATGGGTGCACATATATCACTGTGATATGAACTTTTCAGTTCTTCTGGGAAAATACCCAGGAGGGGAATAGCTGGGTTGAATGGAGCTTCCAGTCCTACTCTTCTGAGAATTCTCCATACTGATTTCCATAGTGGTTGCACCAGTTTACATGCCCACCAACAGTGGAGCAGTGTTCCTTTTCCCCGCAGCCTCGCCAACATTTGTTATCAGTTGATTTCTTGACGGCAGCTATTCTTTCCGGTGTGACAAGATATCTCAATGTTGTTTTAATTTGCATTTCTCGAATGACAAGTGATAGTGAACATTTCTTCATGTATTTGTTTGCCATTTGTATATCTTCATCTGAGAACTGTGTGTTCATCTCAGCTGCCCATTTTTGAAGAGGGTCTTTGAAATTGGGGGGGGGTGATGTTTTTCAATTCTTTATATGTTCTTATAAGTCCTTTGCCTGAGGGATTGCTGGCTAAAATTCTTTCCCATTCTGTGGGCTTTCTTTTCACTCTGATGGTGGTTTCTTTTGAAGTGCAGAAACTTTTCAATAATATGAGATACCAGTTGTTGATTCTCTGAAGTGTTTCCCGTGCAATTTGTGTTTTGTTCATGAATTCTCTGCCTACACCTATGTCTCCAAGATTTCTACCTACCTCATCTTCTAGTAGATTTAGTGTTTATGTTTTAATATTTAGGTCTTTGATCCATTTAGACTTTAGTTTTGTGCATGGTGATAGGCATGGATCTAGTTTCAGTCTTCTGCATGTGGAGAGCCAATTTTTCCAACACCATTTATTAAAGAGGCTATCCTTCCTCCAGTGAACATGTTTAGCCCCTTTGTCAAATATCAGGTGTCTTTGTACCTATATTTGTATCTTGTAATCTGTTCCATTGATCCTGAGGTCTATTTCTTTGCCAGTACCATGTTGATTTTATCACTGTGGCTTTGTAGTACAGTTTCAAGTCAGGAATTGAGATGCCTCCTGCATTGCCTTTATTGCCCAGCATTTCCTTTGCTATTCTAGGTTTCTTCTGTTTCCAAATGAATTTTAGGACTGTTTTCTCTAGATATGTGAGGTATGTTGATGGTATTTTGACTGAGATTGTGTTAAATCTGTATAACAGTTTTGGGAGTATGGCCATTTTCACAATGTTGGTTCTTCCTAGCCAAGAGCATGGAACATCTTTCCATTTTCTAACATGCTCTTCAATCTCCTTTTTTAGCATAGTATAATTTTCAGTATATAGGTCCTTTACATTTTTAGATAGGTTGATTCCTAAGTACTTCATTTTTTGATGTTATTGTGAAGGGTGATATTTCCACAATTTCTCTCTTGGTGAGGTTCTTGTTTGTGTACAGGAATGCTATTGATTTTTGAGCATTGACTTCGTATCCAGCTACACTGCTGAATTTGTTTATTACCTCTAGTAGTCTTTTAATGGAATTTTTTGGGTCTTCTATATGAAATATCATGTCATCTGCAAATAGTGATAATTTAACTTCTTCCTTATCTTTATTCCTTTTATTTCTTTCTCTTGTCTGACTGCCCTGGCTAGTGTTTCCAGAACTATATTGAATAGGAGTGGTGATAGTGGACATCCTTGTCTTGTTCCTGATTTTAAAGTGAAAGCTTTCAGTTTTTGTCCATTTAGTATTATATTGGCTGTTAGTTTGTCATAGATGGCCTTTATAAGGTTGAGGTAGACACCATGTATTCCGAATTTCTGAAGGGTTTTTATCATGAACAAGTGTTGAACCTTATCAAAAGCTTTTTCTGCATCTCTTGAGATGACCATGTGGTTTTTGTTTTGGGCTCTGTTGATGTGGTGTATTACCATTATTGATTTGCATATGTTAAACCATCCCTGCATTCCTAGAATGAACTCCACTTGGTCATGATGTATAATCTTCTTGATGATTTGCTGCATTTTATTTGCTAGTATTTTATTGAGAATCTTTGCATCTATGTTCATTAGTGAGATTGTCCTATAGTTCTCCCTTTTGATTGGGTCTTTGTCTGGTTTTGGTATCAGAGTAATACTTGCTTCCAGGAACGATATAGGGAGGATTGCTTTCTTTTCAATTTCATTGAAGAGTTTAAGGGGTATTGGCATAAAGTCTTCTCTAAATTTCTTATAGAATTCAGCCATAAATCCATCAGGGCCTCGGCTTTTCTTGTTGGTAAGTTTTTTTATTATATTTTCAGTTTCAATAGCTGATATTGGATTATTCAAAATTGGTATATCTTCTTGGTTGAGCTTTGGTAGTTCATATGTTTCTAGAAATCTGTCCATTTCCTCTGTGTTTTCCTCTCTATGTGAGTAGAGATTTTTAAAGTAGGTGTTCATGATATTTTGAATTTCCATGGGATCTCTAATAATTTCCCCCTTTTTGGTCCTTATTGTGTGAATTTGGGTTTTTTTCTTTCTTCTTCTTTATAAGGTTAGCTAGAAGTTTGTCAATTTTGTTTATTCTCTCAAAAAACCAGCTTTTTGATTTATTAATTCTTTGTATTGTTTTTTTAGTTTCAATTGCATTGATTTCTGGTCTAATCTTTACAATTTTCTGTCTTCTATGAGCTTTAGATTTAACTTGCTCTTCTTTTTCTAGAAGCTTGAGATGCAGCATTAGATTGTTTATTTGTGCTTGTTCTATTTTCTTGATATTTCTTTTATTGCTATATGTTTCCCTCTTTAGATTGCTTTCATTGCATCCCACAGATTACAATAGGTTGTTTCCTCATTTTCATTGAATTGTAGGTATTGCTTTATTTCTTCTTTAATTTCATCTGTAGCCCACTGGTTGTTCAAAAGTTTGTTATTTAATTTCTTATGTATTTATGCCAGTTTTGCAGTTTCTTTTGCCATTAATTTCCAATTTCAGTGTGCTATGGTCAGATAGTATGCATGGGACAATCTCAATACCTTTGCATTTACTTAAAAATTCTTTATGGGATAATATATGGTCTATTTTGGAGAATGTCCCGTGGGCAGCTGAGAAGGTGTATTCTGATGTGGTTGGGTGGAACACTCTGTAAACATCTACTAAGTCCAATTGCTCACAGGTATTATTCTGTTCTATTATTTCTTTGCTGATATTGTGCCTAGTTGATCTATCTCTTTGTGACAGTGGGCTGTTAAGGTTACCTGTAATAATTGTGTTCTTGTGTATTTGGTTTTTCATGTCCTTTAGTATCTGTCTTATATAGTTGGGTGTTCCTGTGTTTGGTGCATATATATTTATAATTGTTAGTTCTTTCTCTTGAATTTTTCAACTTACGAGTATGTAGTGACCTTCTTTGTCTCTTTTAATCATTTTAGGTTTGAAGTTCACATTGTCTGCAAATATAATAGTTACCCCTGCTTTTTTCTGAGTTCCTGTTGCATGGAATACTGTTTTCCATCCTTTGACTTTTAATCTATGAATTTCTTTTTGAGTCAGATGCAGTTCTTGTATACAGTATATTGTGGGATCCTGTTTCTTGATCCATTCTGCCAACCTGTTTCTTTTGATATGTGAATTGAGCCCATTTACATTTATAGATATCATTGATATGTACTGGCTTGACTTTGCCATGTTGTGTTACTGTTGTTAGTTTCCTGCCTTTCTCCCTTGTTTACTTTCTTGTCCAGCCTGGTGATTTCTTTCTGTTGTTGTTCTGGAGATTGTGGTCATTTTTATATTTATCTAGGATGTCCATCAGCACTTTCTAAGGTTGGTTTGGTGGATATGAATTTCTTTAGTTGTTCTTTGTCATGGAAGTATCTTGTTTCTCCATTAAATTTGAAAGACAGTTTTGCTGGGTATGTCAGCCTCGGTTGAAAGTTGTTTTCTTTTAGGGCTTGAAATACTTCACTCCAAGCTCATCTTAACCTGAAGGTTTGTGCTGAGAAGTCATCTGTGATTCTAACAGGCTTTCTTTGATAGGCGAGTTGTGTCTTTTCTCTAACAGCTTTTAGAATTCTGTTTTTATGCTGTATGTCTGAGATCTTAATAATTATATGTCTGAGTGTAGGTTTATGTTGGTTATGACTGTGTGGCATTCTATATGCCTCACTTATTTGTATATCCAATTTCCCCCTCCATGTTTGGGAAATTTTCTGCCATTATTTCTGTGAACAGCTTAGCTATATCCTTTGCATTGTCTCCTACCTCCTCCCTGATGCCTATTACTCTAACATTGCTTCTTCTGGCATCATCTTGTAGCTGTTGGATTGTCATTTCATGCTGCTTTGTTGTTTTTATAAGTTCTACCCCTTCAAGATCACTATCTGCAGTCCTGTCCTCAAGGTCCGAAATTCTATCCTCAGCTTCATTTAAATGGCTTTGCAGGCTTTCAATGCAATTTTTTGTTTCTTGCGTATCTCTTTCAATTTGTTTCATAGATTCTGCTTGTCTTCTGCATTGTTCATTCAAAGTTTCAATCAATTTCCCATGCTCCTGTAGTTTCTTATCTATTTCTTCTCTAGCTATGTTGAGTAGCTCATTTACTAAGGTTGTTACTTTTGTCTTTACATAAGACATTATTTCTAATTTGATTTCCTCCATAGCCTCATGGATTTGTTTCTTTACTTCATTTGCTATCTTTTCAGAGATTTCTGGTGTATGAATTTTAGGGTCCTCTATTTCATTATCACCTGCACTTGCCCCTGATGGACTAGATGTTCGGGATTCCATTTTGCCTTTTCACTTAGTCATTTTCACCTTTTGGGTGAATTTCTGGTCTCTCTATTCCAACAGACACAACTTTCTGCAGTGTGTGTTTTAGGGTTCTACTGTATGGTTGATGTTTGTCAAATTGCTGGGTACCACTATGAAGAGGAGTTCCAGTCTCCTGAATTCCTCCTACTGTGCCACACTGAATGAAGCTCACTGATGAGGTCTTCTGTTTGGTTGAGGGATTCCTGAACATCTCATCAAGCCAGTATGGTATTCCACTGTAGTTAATGTTCCCAGTGGAAGGGTGGGTCCAGCAGATGTGGTCCCAGTCAGCTCAGTCCTGTGGTAGGCTTCCTGGATGTTCCTGGAGAAGGGGGGGCCCAGCAGCAGTCCCAGGCACCTCAGGCCCTCTGCCACTGGTCCATGCAATGTTCCCAGTCCCAAACAGCTGGGGCCAAACTACCAGTCTCTGTGAAGTTCCCAGTCCCAAACAGACCAGGCTGAGATGCCGGTCTCCGCAAAGTTCCTAGTCCCAAACAGCCCAGGCTGAGATGCTGGTCTCCATGAAGTTCCCAGTCTCAAACAACCCAGGCCAAGATGCTGGTCTCTGTGAAGTTCCCAGTCCCAAACAGACAAGGCCAAGCTGCCAGTCTCCGGGAGGTAGATGTTTTTTTCCTTAACAGGCAGGTCTTTAATGAATTAGATCTTAGAGCCAGGGAGAGTTGTGTCCCCCAGGTGGAACTGGTGTGCCAGGACCCAGTATTTTATTGAGAATCTTTGCATCAATGTTCATTAATGAGATTGGCCTATAGTTCTCCTTTTTGGTTGGGTCTTTCTCTGGTTTTGGTATGAGAATTATGCTTGCCTCCAGGAATGATTTAGGGAGGACTGCTTTCTTTTCAATTTCATTGAAGAGTTTAAGGAGCATTGGCATCAAAGCTTCTCTAAATTTCTTGTAGATTTCAGCTGTGAATCCATCAGGACCTGGGCTTTTCTTTGTTGTTAATTTTTTTTATTATGTTTTCAATTTCAATAGCTGATATTGGATTATTCAAAATTGTTATATCTTCTTGGTTGAGTTTTGGTAGTTCATATATTTCTAGAAATCTGTCCATTTCCTCTGTGTTTTCCTCTCTATGTGAGTAGAGATTCTTAAAATAGATGTTCATGATCTTTTGAATTTCCATGGGATCTGTAGTAATTTCCCCCTTTTCAGTCCTTATTGTGTGAATTTGTTTTTTTTTCTTTTTCTTTATAAGGTTACCTAGAAGTTTGTCAATTTTGTTTATTCTCTCAAAAAACCAACTTTTTGATTCATTCTTTGTATTTTTTTAGCTGTAAGTGCATTGATTTCTGCTCTAATCTTTTTTTAAAAAAATTTTTATTTAAAGAGAAGAAGAAAGAAAAAAAACCCAAACAAAACAGAAAGAGGGTTCTGCTCTAATCTTTACTATTTCCTCTCTTCTATGAGCTTTGGGTTTAACTTGCTCTTCTTTTTCTAGAAGCTTGAGATGAAGCATTAGGTTGTTTATTTTTGCTCATTCTATTTTCTTGATATCACTATTTATTGCTATATATTTCCCTCTTAGGACTGCTTTCATTGCATCCCACAGGTTGCAATAGGTTGTTTCTGCATTTTTCATTAAATTGTAGGTATTGCTTTATTTCTTCCTTAATTTAATCAGTAGCCCACTGGTTGTTCAAAAGATTGTTGTTTAATTTCCATGTAAGCATGTAGGTTTTGCAGTTTCTTTTGCCATTAATTTTCAATTTCAGTGCGCTGTGGTCAGATAGTATGCATGGAATAATTTCAACAACCTTGCATTTACTTAAGAATGTTTTATGGGATAATATATCATCTGTTTTGGAGAATGTGCTGTGTGCAGCTGAGAAGAATGTGTATTCTGATGTGGTTGGGTGGAACACTCTGTAAACATCTACTAAGTCCAATTGCTCACAGGTATGATTTAGTTCTATTATTTCTTTGCTGACTTTTTGTCTAGTTTATCTATCTTTTTGTGACAGTGGGCTGTTAAGGTCCCCTGTAATAACTGTGTTCTTGTGTATTTGGTTTTTCATGTCCTTTAGTATATGTGTTATATAGTTGGGTGCTCCTGTATTTGGTGCATATATATTTATAATTGTTAGTTCTTTCTCTTGAGGCTTTCTGCTTACAAGTATGTAGTGACCTTCTTTGTCTCTTTTAATCATTTTAGGTTTGAAGTTCCCATTGTCTGCAAATAGAGTAGTTACCCCTGCTTTTTTCTGAGTTCCTGTTGCATGGAATACTGTTTTCCATTCTTTGAGTTTTAATCTATGAGTTTCCTTTTGGGACAGATGTGTTTCTTGTATACAGCATGTTGTGGGATCATGTTTCTTGATCCATTCTGTCAACCTATTTCTTTTGATAGTTAAATTGAGGCCATTTACATTTATGGATATCACTGATATATACTGCCTCAACTTTGCCATGTTATGTTCCAATAGTTTGCTTTCTGCTTTTCCTCCTTATTTAATTGCTTGTCGTACCTGGTTGTTTCCTGCTGTTCTGGGGGTTGTAGTCATTTTTATCTCTGTCCAGTATGTCTTTCAACATTATTTCTAGGGTTGATTTGGTGGACATAAATTTCTTCAGTTGTTCTTTGTCATGGAAGTATCTTATTTTTCCATTAAATGTGAATGAAAGTTTTGCTGGGTACATAAGTCTGGGTTGAAAGTTGTCTTCTTTCAGGGCTTGAAATATCTCATTCCAATCACGTCTTGACTTGAGGGTTTGTTCTGAAAAGTCTGCTGTGATTCTAATGGGCTTTCCTCAATAGGTGACTTGTGGTTTTTCTATAACAGCTTTTAGTATTTTGTTTTTATGTTGTATGTCTGAGATCTTAACTATTATGTGTCTGGGTTTAGATTTATGTTGGTTGTGACTGTTTGGCATTCTGTATGCCTCACTTATCTGCATATCAGATTTTTCCTCATGTTTGGAAAATTTTCTCCTACTATTTCTGTGAATATTTTATGTATGTCATTTGCATTAACTCCAGCATCTTCACTAATGCCTATTAATCTCATATTATTGCTCTTGGCATCATCTTGAAGCTTCTGGATTGTCATTTTATGCTGCTTTGTTATTTCTAAAAATTCTATCCTTTCATGATCACTAATTGCCATCCTGTCCTCAAGGTCTGAGATCCTATCCTCAGCTTCATTTAAATGGTTTTGCATGCTTTGGATCAAATTTTTTGTTGTTTGGATGTCTCTTTCAGTTTGCTTTATGAATTCTGCTTCTTTTCTACATTGTTCATTCAAGGTTTCAATCAGTTTCCCATGTTCCTATACTTTTTTCTCTATTTCTTCTTTAGCTGTGCTCAGCAACTCCTTTACTAAGGTTGTTACTTCTATCTTTACCTGGGAGTGTACTTCTAATTTGATTTCCTCTATGGCCTTGTGGAATTGTTTTTTAATTTCATTTGCTATATTTTCAGAGATTCCTGGTGTGTTACCTTTGGGGTCCTCTATTTCAGTGTCTCCTGTATTTGTACTTGTTGCACTGGATGTTTGAGGTTGCATTCTGCCTTTTCATTTTGCCATTTTCCTCTTTCAGGTTAGTGTTTGGTTCTTCAGACCCATTAGTATGAACTCTTGGTAGTGTTTATCTTGGTGTCCTACTGTAAGGTTGATGTTTGTCCAGTTGCTGGGTCCCACAATGAATAGGTGGGCCAGTCACCTGGCTCCCTGCTGCAGGGCCTGTTGGGTGAGTCCTCTATTCTTCCTGGGCTGACAAGCTTAGTAGTATTAATACAGGCCAGCTTTTAGTTCCTGCTACTACTTTATCTTCAAGTTATTCCAGGTCATCAAATCTCCCTGTCTATAGTGTTTGTATTGACTGAGGCCCTACTGTGTCCCTATTGTGTGCCTGTGTGTCTCATAAGCCCTTTTGATTTTCTTCAAGTTGGGGGAGTCCTTTTTGACACACTTCTCACTCTGCTTGATGTTTTCTGTGTGTAAGAAGGGGTCACACTCACTCTTGTCAGACTTACCAAGGTCTTACAATTAGTTGGAGTTTTACCACCGGCCCTATTTAGCTACTGTACATTCTATTTTAGGGGCATACTCACCACACTGACTGGATCCAGCTTAGATCATGTTATGGTGAGACAGTCACTTAATCTCCCTTCAAGGTAGCACAGATAGTCCACTGTAGTCCAATGTTCCTCTGGGCACAGAGTTCCAAGTTTCCCCGGTGCACGCTGGGATTCTGCCACCGCCTCTGCCTGAGTTTGTACAGTCAGGGCCCAGGGTGGGTTCCCAGGCTGCCTGGGGTTCACCGAGAAGTCCAGTTAGGCCCGCCCAATCCCTCTGGTGTGCTTTGGGGTTGTTTCAGATGTAGGGCATGGTCTTACTGCCTGGGCACCAAGTGTGGAGTTTGTCCCGTGCACGTTGGGGTTCAGCCTGCCGCTGGAGCTCGCACAGCCATGGCCCAGGGTGGGTTCCTGGCTATCCAGCTGCCTGGGGTTCGCAGAGCAGTCCAGCTAGGCCCACCTGATCCCTCTGGCACCTAGGCAACTACTTTGAAGACAATAAGGTTCACTATGATACCCATTCTGGTTTGAATATTGTCTTCTTTTGAAGTCCTGTAATGCCTCCAATGATTCATTTTTATTGGTTTTGTTCAATTTTATTATGCCTGATGATATGGGCAATTCTTTGAAGATAGCAAGAGGCATTTGGTAACCATTGTTGATCACTTTGTATTTTGTTTTTACGTCATGTACTATGGCCATCCTTTTGTTTTGACTGACTTTATTTTGTTTTGTCACATTTGGTTTTATTCTCTTCAAAAAACAAAGTAATAAGAACTGTAGGAGTAATAAAAACCCAAAATGTGTAATTGTTATTGTAAAAAAAGAGAGGAAAAGAAAGTGTTCTAATGGATATAACTGCATGTATGTTTAAATGTGTAAGTCAGATAACCACGTTACTAAGTTTTTGTTATATCATTGAACAGAACTGTTTGAATTCTCACTGTTTGAATGTCCACTTTGTATGCTTGAATTTTGTAACTTGAACAACTATTTCTAAGATGAAAATATGTAATCTATAAACTATTAAAACAATAAGATCCAAAATATGCTTCATACAGGAAACACATTTAACTGAAAAAAATTTGTAGACTGAAAGTCAATGAATAGAAAACAATACTCCATGCAACAGGAACCCAGAAAAAATCAGGGGTAGCTATTTTATTTGCAGAAAAACTGAACTTCAAACCAAGACTGACCAAAGGAGACAAAGAGGGTCACTACAGACTTTTTAAGTCAACAATGCAAGAGGAAAAAAACAATGCAAGAGGAAGTGATAACAATCATAAATATAAATGCACTAAATACCAGTTCACACAACTACATAAAACAAATAATAGCATAAAAATCAAATAAGCACCAGTGTAATTGTAATGGGGAAGTTCAATATCCTACTGTCACAAACAGAAAGATAAACTAGACAAAAAGCCAAAAAATATCAAAACTGAACCAAATTTGTAAACAAATGGACTCAGTAGATGTCTACACAGTGTTATACCCCACAACATCAGAATACATATTCTTCATACTAGTACACAGAACACACTTGTAGAAATGAGAAGTAGTTGAAAAGATGCATTCCAGAGCTGGTATCTGTAGAGTCCAGAGAACCTTGCACACACCAGATTCATATTTCAATAAGGAAGCCTCACAGTGACATCCAATTCTAACCAATCTTCTTAACATGACTTGTCTAATGATTTGGCTCTGAATTATGTGACTTAACTATATTCTCTCTGTAGGTGGTTGTGGAAGAACTACCAGTATGTATTGGCCTTTTACTATGCCATTGAGGAAATCAATAAAGATCCTCACCTGCTCCCCAACCAGTCCTTGGGTTTCCAGATCTACAATGCTGTTGAAAGTGACCACAGGACTTTGGAGAATACTCTAATGTGGTTTTCTGGAGGAGGTGAGATTCTCCCTAACTACAGTTGCAAGATTCAAAAGGAATCTGTTGCTGTAATTGCAGGTACTGCCTCACTGTTTTCAGCTCAGATTGGAACACTTTTGGAGCTCTACAGAACCCCACAGGTGAGGGCATCATGCATTCTGGTTGTGATTGTTTGGATATCTTGGAATTGCATTTCTTCACATCTAAGCAACAGGAAATACAGTTGAGAAGCCATGTCATGAGTGTTTAAAATAGATCCCATGATGGCAAGATGAGCTGGAAGATAGTGATTTTATGATCCAGACCTCCTACACTGCATACCAGAGGGTGGGCTGGCTGGAAGACCATGAATTTACACTCTGAACCCCTCTATGACATCTCCAATGGTGGAGCTAGCTGGAAAACAGTTAGTTTGTGATTTGGGCCTCCTTCATTGCATCCCAGAGGTCAGGCCAGCTAGATAACAGTGAGTTCGCACTCTGTGCCCATCCATTACATCACAGAGTGTGGGGCTGGCTGGAAGACTGAGTTCATACTCTGGGTCTCTTTTATTATATCCCCAGATGGCAGGGCCAGCTGGAAGAGTGTGAATCCAACAGGAACCCCAAGACTCAGGACAACAACCTGGCACACAGATACACACACACCTCTGGAGGGTGAAGTAATCAGTAAGTCTAGTAACATGGAATTATCTGAAGCAACAGTGAGGAGACAGCAGTCAAACTCTGGAGAACGCCACCAACAGAAGACCAAACCCAGCTCCTACATCCAGGTGCCAAGATTGGCTTCATACTCAGCACATCTCAGGGATGCATCATGGACATTATCACAGAATTGTAATTGACAGAAGAAGGTAGGTTCTTGGGATAGCTGGAAAGAACCAGCTACATCTGGAGGACATCCCTCAGGAATGGACATCAACTTTCTTCCTTGAGATGGACCTCAGTGCTAGTGGTAGAGCTATATATCAATGGATGTTGGTGGGCATCAAAATAGGAAGCAAAATAAAAAAAAAAACAAAAAGAAGTCAGAGAATGGCAAGATGCCATTTGGGATGGCATCCTCAGGTCCGCAGCCCACCCAGGACAGGCCTGGCATTCTGTGAGATGGCTGAAATTGGAAGTCAAACACTGGAACTTTCTGAAATGATGACAACAGAAGTGAAAAAAACAATGGAAAAGGCTATAGAGAAAATGATCTCTCAGGTACAAAAAGAAGTGATGCTTAAAATCAAACACAATAGAAAAGACACAAAAGAATAGATGAGCTTACAGAAAGATGGAAACACAAAGTGCTAAACATAGGAGAGAAATGGAATCCATGAAACAGAACCAAATAGAGATCTAGGAAATTAAAACCTCTATTGAAAATTTATGCAACACATTGAATGAAGGATAGAATTTCAGATTTTGAAAGCAGCTCATGATCATGCAAAGAAAGATATCTTAAAAATAGCAAACCATGAGAAATCAATCCAATAGCTACAAGATGAAGCAAAGAAGAATAATGCAAAAATTAATTGGGGTCAATGAGAATGTGGGAGCCAGCACAAATGCCATGATAATCATAAATATACATGCAACTAATACAGTAGCACCCAAATATATGACAGTTTTTGGTAGACATGGAAAATTAAATGAGCAATAACACAGCTGTAACAGGAGAC
Organism: Dolichotis patagonum; assembly: GCA_004027295.1. Lineage (NCBI taxonomy): Eukaryota > Metazoa > Chordata > Mammalia > Rodentia > Caviidae > Dolichotis > Dolichotis patagonum. The sequence continues at coordinate 19,764 of PVJX010018790.1, forward strand.
CCCAATACCCAGTTGTCTAGCTGACAGATCAACTAGACAGAAAATCAGCACAGAAATATCAGAACTGAACCAAACCTGTGAACAAATAGATTGAATACGAAGAAGCTACATTCCCAGGCTATGTACCAGTGGCCCTGGAGAGATCTGGTGAGTCCAGTGAGGGCCCAGAGAAGAAAGCACGCTCAAAGGCCACCAGTGGTCCAGAGGGACCCAGTGAGACCAGTGTGGGCCTGGAGAAGAGGCCACATCCCAAATCTCCACTGCCATCAGGGGAGCATCGGTAAACTACCACCCCATGCCTCTCCACCACTCCAGGAACCCCAGATCATATTAACCCGGGTGCCTAGTCCAATCCAGACTGCTGAGGGACTGTCAGTCAATGCAAGCAACACCTGGGATGCAACAATGGGCCACTCTACAGGAACATAGGAAAATGTCAAGATGAAGGAGCAAAATACAGTCTCAGACCTCCAGCCCACACAGAACAAGTTCAGGAGACACATGCATTGTAGATATTAGAAGTCACACACCTGAAATTTCTGAAGAGATAACAACTGAAGTGAAGAAGCAACTGAGTTCTTATATTTGGTAAATTTTATATGCCTGTGTCTAATGTTCTGGATAGCTGTTTTCAAGGTAACAAGAAGCTTTATGGTAGCCATTGTTAATTTCCTATTATCTTGTTTTGAGGTGTTGCATCATTTTCATTGTTTTGTATTGTTTTATTCTGTTTTGTTTTGTTTGATTTTATTATGTCTGATAATATAGGCAGCTATTTTGAAGATAAGATTATAGTAGCCACAGTTGATTTCCTATTGTGTTGTTTTGAGGTCCTATATTGCTTTTATTGTTTTGTGTTGATTGTTTTTGTTCTGTTTTACTTTGTTTGGTTTTATTTTCTTTAAAATAAAAACGGGCTTAAGATATCTAGTCAAAGTAATTAAATAAAACCAGATCCCAGTGCATTCTCTGTGCTGTATAATTATCATCAGTGGAAGGAGAAGGGTGACAAACAAGGAGCAGTTGTTACTGAGAGGCTTAACCAAAATTATGTCCCAGAATGTATCTGTTTGACACAGGGCATATTGACTGGTGACAGGCCCTGGCTTTTTTTTCCACAAAATTTTCCATAGCAAGGAAACTGCCCATACTAGTATATCACAGCCTGAATGATACCCAGAGGCCGAAGATTCTCAGGTGTGGGGGCAGTACCACCATGGCATGTCAGTTCTATTTTGGGCAACACAGAGGGCTGCTACACTGCCACAGATTCCAATGACTGGCACAGTTCCATAGATCCCAACTGCACTGTAGTTAACCCACTGCCTGTGCTCGGAACTGTCTTGCTCACCTGCACCCAAGCAGACCACCTCCTAGCATCCCTTGAGGACTTTCTGTTGAGAGCTCTACATCACAACTTCTTCCTTTGTAATGCATTTAAGTCAGGTAGCAATCAGGAGCCGTTATTGTCAACCCAGACAGAAGCAGCTTAGGAGTATTCTGTTCTATAAGAATTATTGTTAGAAAACAAGACAAGGTAATTGATCACTTGCTTTGAAAAACCTCAGATTGTTGTAATAATTGAGTGCAAATGTGAAGAAATCACACTATGAAGACTTACTCGGTTATCATGGTTACATGAAAACTGTGTTTTTGAGAGTTGGCACTGACCCATTTGACATTGGGATGAGTGTGAAACACACACCGTTATTTTGGTGATGGTTTTACCAAAGTACACACCTTTCTTCATTCCCACTGCAGGTGATAAAAACAAGAGGTGGGGCTCATTCAGTTTTGTCCATGCTTTCTGGCTTTGTTCAGGGAGTAACCTCTCTTGTCCTAGAGGTAATGGTGTCAGGATGTGTCCTCTTGTGGTTTTCAGTGTGCCCAGAATGAGAGAATTGGGCAATCTCCATAGTAGCCTTTCACTCTTCTGACATTCTATTCACTAGCCTTTGGATAGACAGAATTGTCTCGCTACCTTCCCAGTAGAATCAACATCAAAACTCCTAAACTCAATCTGAGTTTTCTGTTTTTCATTAGATCACATATGGACCTTTTGACACCAGCCTCGGGGATAAACACCAGTATCCATCACTCTATCAGATGGCCCCTGGGGACAGCGCTCTGGTCCATGCAATGATCTCATTATTGCTGCATTTTGGCTGGACGTGGGTGGCCGTCTTTATATCTGATGATGTGAAAGGGGAGCAGTTCCTGAGAAACCTGAAAGCAGAGATGCTAAAGAAAGGTATCTGTGTGGCCTTGACAGAAAAGCTCCCTGCCATTGAAACAATGTATGGATCAAGTCACACCACTTGTATGACTAGGATCAGAGTTTCATCTGCCAATGTGCATATCCTGTATGGTGAAGTCAGAAGCCTCATCACCGTGGACATCGCAACAGAATACTTTCTAACCACAGGGAAGGTGTGGGTCATGACGGCAAAGTGGGACATTGCTGTGTTTGAGACAGACCACATGCTGCACTCTTTCCATGGAAGCTTCTCATTTTCACCTCATAAGAGGGGAATTCCTGGCTTCAAACACTTTCTGAAGACAGCCAACCCTTCCCAATACCCACAAGACTTCTACTTCAATAAATTGTGGACTTCCTTTTTTGATTGCTCACCTCCTGGGTCCTTCTGTGGAAGGATAGGAGTCTGCCTACCAAATACGTCCTTAGAGTCTCTGCCTGGAAACTTTGACATGATGACCATATCGGACTCAAGCTACTTCATCTATAATGCTGTGCATGCCTTAGCCCGTGTGCTCCATACGGTGATTTTGGAGAAAATGGAAATGGGATCTCCAGAAGATAAGAACAAGCCTAAGATTCTTCCTTGGCAGGTAAATCTCCAGAATTGAGACCTGTATTGAGCACATAACAGTCTCCACAAGTATTTTATTGAGATGCAACATCATGATTATGTTTTCATCTTAAGACTGGAGGAAATCCAATTGTACAAATGAACAAGATATCTTCACATTGGTAATTTGTAATTGTTATCTTTTCAGGAAGATTACTGCTGATAGAAGTGGCCATTCTAAACTATTTAATGAGAAACTGAGTCAGAACTTATTTTTGATTAATTATCTAGCATTGCTTAAAAAACAATCGCAAAAAAACTCCCTTAAGCAAACCAAAAGAAAAACATCATCACCCAGATTCTCACTAGATGCAGGACATGGCAATTAATTTCTATATCTGAGTATAAATTATTCTCTGAATGTCACAATCTATTCATATTCTCATGGAAAAAAATCCCTACATGGTCTGCCTTTTTAAAATTATTAGGTATAAATCATAAACTAAGATACTACACATAATCTATGTTTGAATAGGTTTAGACATATGTTTACGCTGGGCTATCACAGCCAAAGTGAATGTACTTGACACTCCACTCATGTTGCACTCTTTGAGATGCATGATTAACTTCAAATAATCCATAAACTTATTTATTGGTCAGCATAGAAACAGAGTCTATGCCATCATAACCCTGTGATAATATTTCATATATGGTTTTTTTAAATTGGTGCCAGGGATCAAACTCACGACCTTGCGTTTGCCAAGCAGGCACTTATGCTGCTGAGCTAAATCCCCAGCCGCTCATATATGCTTTTATTTGTCTCAAGGACTCCACTTTTTTCTTGTAGAAGAGACTAGTTCTACTCACTACAGACCCTTAAATGGTGACCAACTTCAACTCCTACCCCTCCAAAGAACTCTCTATTGCAATGAAACCTGAATGTAGGGAGATAGAAAAAGTAAAGTTTGGAAGCTCCTTTGGACCCTCCACCTTTAACATAAATGGATTCATCTCTGAACTGTGCCTCTCTCTAGCTTCATCCATTTCTGAAGAAAATCCAATTTATAAACAGTGGTGGACATCAGATATCCTTGGATGAGAAAAGATACCATATGTCATGGTATGACCTCCAGAACAATGTGAACTTCCCTGCTGGTCTTAGGTTGCTGGTTAAAGTAGGAGAGTTTGTCTCCAAGAGTCCTCACGACCAAGGCTTAGTCATCAATGAAGAGATGGTAGAGTGGCCTGTTGGATTCACGGAGGTATGATTCATTTCAGTATTGGACACATGCAGAGGAACCCAAATGTAATCCTGAGATGTAACTAAGGGTGGGGCCTCTCACTCAGCACTGAACTCACCTTTTTTGCTCGTTGAGTTTGTACTATGTAAACTTGCTATTATACATTTTGATCTAACATCTGCAAAAGAGCAAGTGTAGAGTGAACATTCGAAAAACCTGGATGAATATATTCACGCAGTAAGAATAAATTTGAACAAATTTATAAAAAGCAGGAGAGAAATGCAGATGTATAGTCTTCATGTGTATCTCTCCACATATGCTCAATCCCTTAATTATATGTACTCAGAATTTACACTGCATTGTGAAGGAGAATGACCTAGTAGATTCTGGAGTAATAAGCCATCTTTAGAAGTGTCTTCCCCATTTTCCTCAGTCCCTTTGGATACCATCCAGTTTTCAGCCTTTGTTCCAGTTGCCATGGCAAAACACCAACCAGGACTGCATGTCATCTTTCCACAGCTTTCTCAGGCAATTTTGCAGCTGAATTATATTACAATTATACTCTGCATTCATAGTATGTTCTTAATTCCTGGAATTCTGTGCCACAGCTGGCCTCAGAGTGCCGTAGGTGAATGAACAGCTGTGTATGGTCTCATAGTCTCTGTGTTTGTATCAATGCATGTATATGAGAGAGAGGGAGAGAGGAATAGATAAAGAGAGGGTGGTGGATGGAGAACAAAATACACTGGAGGCCAATAATGCACTTCAAAGACAACCAAAATGCCCTAGTGGCCACCCTTGAGGCCCCCACCTCATAAACATTCCAGTATCTCTTAATAGAGCCACTTTGGGAACAAAGCCCTTAAAATACAAATACCTGGGAGTCACTGTTCATAGTCAACTCAAAGCCTCAAGAGGGTACGAAGGCATGAGAAAAACTTTCTCAGGCATGGAAGTTCACAGAGCCATGTAAAACATGGCTCCAACAAGCTCTTGGATGACTAGAATGAATAAAAACACCGAGAGCTTGCGGGATGTTGCTGGCCATGAGTAAAATTAAAGCGCTCAGGCCCATGGTAACACGTGGTAATTAGATGAGAAAGAAAGGTGATATCTACCCATAGTAATTGAGAATGACACAGTAGGAAGTATCAGTATGGACACATGGTGATACAGATCTCTCAAAGGTCGAAATTGTTGTGAGGAGAGGATGACATCTGGTAAAACTGCTAACAAAGTGCAACATTCTGACCAATGATTTTATTTTCCCCTAGACTCCTCAGTCTGTATGTAGCCAGAGTTGTGCTCCAGGATTCAGGAAAATTCCCCAGGAAGGAAGACCTGTCTGCTGTTTTCACTGTGTTTTTTGCCCAGAGAGACACATTTCCAACAGGACAGGTAGAAAATGCAGAAGTACTGTTTGTAACTCTTTCTCATTCGGACTTCTGAAGAAAAAGAAACCCAGTGTGTCAGCAGTGGGCTCATAGCACACCTTCACTTTCCGTTCACACATTCCAGGATTCTTCCAGCGCATCCTACAAACACTGTCACTATTGGTTTATGTTCAAGGTCTTTGCTCGCAGTGCTCCGCTGTGACACTGATTTTATTATTTTTTCAAATCCATTTTATTTCAAAGAGAAATAAAAGAAAGCAAAATTTTAAAACACATCAACCAGGGGGCAACAACAATACATACACTGTGCATTGTCATCCCCAAATAATTCAGCCAGAGCACAAGACATCTGCATTCAATTGTGTGACACTGATTTTAAAGTCACCTTTCTGTCCTAATATCCAGTGGTGATCAAATCTGAGGTCTCCTACACAGCCATGTTAATATCCATGCATGAAATGTCAGATATGTGCTCATCCAAACAGTGCAGGGTGTGTACTCATCAGAGCTATGATGACCACATTGAATATAAGAAAGCAAGGATTTTCCTTACCCAGTGCAAGTGCACATGAAATGTATAAAAATATCTCTAACATGCGCATTTAAGCAATTATATATCAAACCAGACTGAATTATTTGCAAACCAAAATATTGAGGTATTATGAAAAAACGCTCTATTCTTCATAATATAAAATGAATATTATAATAATTTAATTCCCATCAGTGCCATTTGATTCATATTTTATTGTTATCACTTGGCAGACTTTTATCTTCAGGCATATCCAGAATAAAAAATAGTAACTTTCCTATTAGAAAAGATTCAAAGACCAAACAAGTGTGTAGAAGAGGAAAAGGAAATGGACTAACAGGATTTGAGGCCTATGATTCTACACAGAGATGCCTGTGTTTGATGAGTGTGTCTCCGGGTAGGAGTCCAGGAAGAAAAGTTAGTCTCCCAGGAAAGAAGGGGCAGAGGATCACTCAGCCTCCAAATGCTGTGCTGAGACATGAGGGAGAGTAGAGGGAAACAGTTCCTGGACACAGCAGTAGGCCAGCTTTGACTCTTTCCACAAATATGGTTTCACGGAAGCACAGATTTCCCATTGATAGACCCAGGCTGCCTGACTGTGCTCAGCTCACAGGAGCAGATGTGAGCTGCAGCAGGGAGCACAGGGCGAGGAAAGGGCACGATACTTATGCCTGCAGCCTACAGAAGAGTGCACAGTGCTTCTGAGTACAAATCAACAGCAAATACATCTAATATAAATAATGAAAAAACATATTAAAGTCTCTAATAATCAAAAAGTTAGTTTTATACCAGCAATTTAATGCGATCCAAAACCCCAAAAGTTTCTCTGCAGTCAAACTATTTTCAAAACTTATAAAAAACACTGACAAGACTGGTCACAAAGAAATAAAAATGCACCATACAGGAAGATTTATCCTACTGAATTCCAAGCTATTCACAAAACAAAAAAATAGTAGGATTTCTGATAAAAATAAAAATTGAGGTTTCCCAAGATGTTTAGGTATGTTATTTCATTTGAGGAATAAATCAAAGAAATATTGGCCTTGATTGCCTTAGGTAAATAGTGTGGGTTTTCAACAGAAGGCTTCTCATGTTTAGGCCTGTGGGGGAAAGGATAGGTTTTGTAAGAATTCCTGTCCTTTGTGACACATTGATCCACAGAATGGGGCACCTTCCCAGTGTGCCAGAGCCCTCTGATCCCACCCAAATGGGTTTGCTTTCATCTGCTGCTCAGAATCCTTCTTGGAGGGGACGTAGGTTTTGACCGTCCTGTGTCTCAGTGTGTCCCCACAGGTGATCTGCACTCCCAGTGACAGAGCAGACATGACCAAGGACATCAATGTGGTATCAAGGAAGAATACACAAAACTGAAATGCTGACTTTCTTTCCCCAGATGCACAGCACTGTCTCCAGTGCACACTCAAGGAATATGCAAACAGTGAGAGAAATCACTGCCTCCCGAAGGTCGTAACATTCCTGTCTCTCCAGGATCCTCTGGGGATGTCCCTGGCCTGCCCAGCTCTGTGTTTCTCTGTTATCACAGTTGTTGTTCTTGGAGTCTTTGTGAAGCACCAAGACACTCCCATAGTGAAGGCCAACAACCGGGCTCTCAGCTACACCCTGCTCATCTCCCTCACCTTCTGTTTCCTCTGTGCCTTGCTCTTCATTGGCCGTCCCAACACAGCCACCTGCATTCTCCAGCAGGTGACATTTGCAATTGTCTTCACTGTGGCTGTTTCCACTGTCTTGGCCAAAACCATTACTGTGGTTCTGGCCTTTAAGGTCACTGCTCCAGGCAGAAGGATGAGGCAGCTGCTGGTATCAGGGGCACCAAACTATATCATCCCCATCTGCACCCTGATCCAACTCACTCTCTGTGCCATCTGGATGGGGACAAATCCACCCCACATTGACACAGATGTACACTCTGAACATGGCCACATCATCATTGTGTGCAACAAGGGCTCCCTCACTGCCTTCTACTGTGTCCTGGGATACTTGGGCTCCCTGGCCCTGGTCAGCTTCACTGTGGCTTTCCTGGCCAGGAACCTGCCTGACACCTTCAATGAAGCCAAGTTCCTGACATTCAGCATGCTGGTGTTCTGCAGTGTGTGGGTCACCTTCCTCCCTGTGTACCACAGCAGCAAGGGGAAGGTGATGGTGGCCATGGAGGTCTTCTCCATCTTGGCCTCCAGTGTGGGGCTGCTGGGCTGCATCTTTGCCCCTAAGTGCTACATTATTTTGATAAAACCTGGTAAGAATTCCATGCAATATTTAAGAGGCAGGAAGTAAGAATCCTGAGGCTTTATCTCACAAGCATCTCTCAGGGTTTTAGGGTTTGGACCTAATCAGTTCGAATTGAGATATCATAACGTAATTAACTGTTTTGTACATTGTGTTATCAACATCCACATCCTTAGAAAAGGAATAGATCTATGAAAATACAGGCAATCATTAAACCACCTTGGAAATAAGGCCCCAGACTCAAGCTGTGCGTGCTAGAAAGAATGCACTCAGACATGGGCCAGAAGCTCTCCACAAGGCTTTGTCACAGGCCCAAGATCGCAGGCTTGTGGGTGTGTGACAGAGCAGGGTGGACTCTCTTCTCCCTCTCTTCTCCCTAGTGCAGGAGGAGCAGCTGGCCTCTTTCCCATTGGCAGGCTGGAGGCTGACAAGCTATCCTGAATGGCTAACTCAGGCGGTATGAGGAGAGCCTGGAGAGTTGTAGTAGGAGAGAGCAGAGCCAGTAGGAATGTGGAGAGACAGCCTTGGCTCCTGCAAGAGCTTCCTTGGTTTGTAGCTATGCTCCGGGATTTGACCTGAGCAAGCATTTATTGGAACTTAGTGTGTTCAGAACGGGCTTTCTAGGGTGGGCTAGAATCCAAGATGGAGACACATTTCTGTTTGACAGAAAAGACATAACTTATTGTTTCCCACAACCTCATAAACAGAAATGCTATTTCACAGTTAATGGCTGTAAATAAAAGTTGAGTTTTAATTATTTTGCATATTTTACTTATCAGCTAGTAGACACTGTGAATATTTGTAATTTATTAAACTATCTGAATTACACATGATGCAAATGTTTTTAATCCTGTGGATTTTTATTGGTTTTTTAAGATTCTCATATCAGTTTAATATTTGTGATATATTTTATATTTCGATCTTTTTCAAAGTGAAAGCATGAATTAGTCATATCATATTTAAATGTAGTATGTTGTCTAAAACATCTTATTCAGTCATCATTGTCCTTATTTTGAACTCCTAGTTTTTATTTTAATATTCTTTTAAATTATCCACAGTAAATGTACATATTAAAGCAATTTTCATGTCTGCCTCAGACATTTGTCATTTCTTTCTGTTGTATAAATATAAAACCTTTCCTACTGGTTATTTTGAAAGGTTTGAACAATTGTTTTCAACCATCTTCACTGTACTGTGTTGTGAAACATTAGAAGACATTTCTCCTATCCATTTGTGCCCTTGCAGCTATTCACCATCCTTTCTGATTTCTTACCTCTCCCACACCCATTCCAGGCATTGGGTATGATTTTTTCCCTTTACTTCTTTAAGATCAATTTAAGGCAGGGTGGTGGCATGATGGCATATGTGTCACTGGCTGGTGGCCCTGGTTTGAATTTGTCAGAATCATCTCAATTTGAACCATCAGTGGTACATGCATGACTGTCTCATTAGGCGACTTTTGACTAATTTTATTGTACAGGAAAACCAATATCAAACTCAGTGGAAGACTCTTTGCACCAAGGAGTTAGACAACAACTTGTGTATTATGCTAGCGGGCCGATGGGCTCTCAGTTCCAAATCATCAGCACTGAGGCAGTTTCAGGGTCAGTTGAAATACAGTTTGTAAGCAGGCAGTAGAAGGCATTACCTAACTGGTTACAGGGATTGAATGAAGTTGTATATTGTCAGGAAAACTAACTCAAAATACATTTGCTTACAAGGAATTTTTTTTTATAACATAGGAACATCCTAGGGATGAGGGAAGAGGGTTCAAGTGGAGCAATTAGAGTTAAAAAGTGTTCTTGACTGGGCTACTTTGCCCTGACCAAGGTCCTTGAAGACAGTTAGAAGCAATGTATTTTCTTAATTAAGGGAAACATAAGCTGAGAATAGCCACACTGGCCCAGTGCATTATCAGAAGAAAAGAAGCTGGCCCCAGACAGTCAAGGCTGACTGAAGTTAGCAGGCTAGCAGTGTGACAGGGAGCAGGAGCATGGTCACAGGCCTCTAACTGATCTTGAGCTTTTACCATCTAATACCTATAAGTTTGTTATTCTACAACTGTGCCTTTACTAATCATATACTTGTGCCCCAACATTATTGGTTAAAAGACTAATACATGTGATTAAATCCACTTGTACAAGCCACCTGATGGGACAGGCATCTGGGTACCACCAGTGTTTCAAGCTGGTGGGAACATGTTAAATCTGTTTTCTTCTCAGACCTATAGAGTTTTCCTGGTTTTTAATATCCAAAAATCAACTTATTATTTGTAACACATTTTATAAACTAATTGAACAATTTCTCAAATGAAAACTTTAATTATCCAAGGTATATATATATATATATATATATATATATATATATATAGAATATATTACATACTGTCTGAAATATCTTATTCAATCATCCTTGTCCATTTGTTTTTGTGGGGCACTGCCACGTCACCCTCTCTCAGACCCAGAGAGAGCCCTTACCTGTGAGCATCACAGTATGTATGGAGGTGGCTTCCCTAAATTGCTTTGAGTTTAATTAGTGAGTCTGGCTGAGGCTGTGTATGTATCTTCCTGAAAGCAGACGGCTGATGATGGACCAGCACTGGTTGTCATCCATGGCCGTGGCTGAACTCAGATAGATGAGCTCTGATACCATGGGGCTAACATATGACATAATGTCTCTGTTGAGGCCTGCATGACTCCAGAGGAAAATTCCTTCCCAGAATTGGCTACAAGGCAGATTACTTGTTAACTTTAACCTGAATCTGGTGTTTCATATCCATTCAGCAAGAATCCTTTGTCTCCTGTTACCAGCATTGCCAACCTCGCCATTTGTCTAGCAGATGCAGCTGCAATCCCTTCAACATTTTCCTCAAGGAATGAATACCCAAGTTCTGGGTGTCCCGTAACCTTTTTTTCCCAAAGAGCAACCAGTCATCCAAGATTGCTGCCTCTACCCCTATTTTGCCTCTTCTTTCTTCTTACCATACACCATAACTCTGGACGGGAGGTTGGAACCCACTCCAGGGATCTCCAATACGTTTTGAAGTCTCCTTATTTTCTTACTTAAATTCAGTTTTCTTTCAATTGATACACACTTATTAATGTACATATTTATGAAATAGAGAGTGATATTTCTATATATGCACATAATAGATAATAATGAGATCAGGTTAACTGATATATCTATCACCATAGGTATTTACCACTTTTTGTTCTGAGAATGTACAAAATCTTCTCCAGTAGCTGTTATAAGACATTTAGTGAATTGTTTCAATCATCATTACTCTGCTATGCTATGGAACATCAGAAGATGTCTCTTCCTTCTCACTGCACCCTGTGCCTGTTAACCAGCCTCTCTCCATTTCTCCCTCCCCCATGCCTATCCCAGGCTCTCCTCACAATTATTCTCTTTTCCACTTCCCTAAGATCAGCTTTTAGCTGTCCACAGATGAGTGACTGCATGGTTTCTCTTTTATGAGAAACCACAATACAAGGAGATTCCAGAGCGATAAAAGACAGATAAAAAGAATCAAAGACACAGATTTTCTGCAGGTGGTGAGGGGGTCAAGAGATGGATGTAGGGGGGACAAGAGGAGGGGAAGGAGACATAGAAAGAATTAAGATGTGTCACATATATGCAGCAAATACCTACAGTGAACACAGTTATTATGTTTCTCAAACATGCAATAATAAATTTTTTAAAAAGTAAAATGTTGGATGTCAGGGGTTGGGCAGGGGATGGGGTGCTGATGTTTAATGAGGACACCTTCACAAAAGGGAGAAAAATTTCATCACATAATTATGATGGTTTTTTGGGGGGCATGGAAGTGAGAATGCTCCCAATAAAAATCTTTGTTCTTATGCTTAATACAATATGTTCAGAAACAGGAATAAATGACCAATCAGATGGTATTCAACACAGCTGTGAAGAGCAGAGGAGAAACCCCTCCTTTCTTCTTTAAGATAAGACTTGAGTGGTGATTTTCTTAGCAACTTCACCTTGTCAACTCCTGTCTGGCAACCTATTTAGGATTAAGAAGTGTAAGAAGAAACTGTGTTGGAAAACAATGAGTAAAGTGTAGTCACTTGGTAAGCCCGGATCACTATGTGCAGTCAGAAAACACTGCACAGGTCCTCACGAATTAGATGAGTGAATAATGATTTCCTGAGGACCTGTAATAGTCTACACAAGCCAAACCTGAGTGAGTTAATTCATGAAAATGTTCAGTAAGTCCACCTCTGGCAGAAACACACCTCAAGACACAGCTGGTAAATTAGCCTTCACTCATGTAGACATCTCCCGTCCCACATCTCAGAGCACCCTTCCAGGAAATTTCTAACACCGCATGTGCACAGACACCTGGTACCAGCAAACCCAGTTGTGAATCTGAAGGGACCCTTTTGTATGCATTATGCAGCCTCTGCCCATTGTTGTAACAACTTCTTACTTCCAATGCACCCCCTCTTTTTATCTATAATGAGAACCCCTAGGTATCCCACAGGGGGTTCCCCCCTACCAGAAGGCAGCAGGGAAGAACCCTGGAGAGAAGGCAGTGTCCCACCCACAAAACAGGGCTAGAGCGGAAATGACAGACTGCTTCCAGGAAAGGGTGTTGTGGTGAGGAGATGTGAAGGGCTCAGTTGTTGTTTGGCAAGAAAGGAACAAGCAGAGTGATTGACACAGGAGGAAAAACAGGAGGCAATGTACTCGGGACATGATGACCCTGATTCTCCCTGCCCTTCTGCACTTACCATAAATGTTACTTGGCACTGTTGCTGTTGTCTCTGCAGGGTGGCAAATAACCACACATATGACTTTCTGCCTGTGTCATGCAGGGGAAGGGTCCTGGAAACAGAGACTGAGTCTGAGTCGCCCAGTGTCATCTTGGAGGAGGCCTCCTGAAGAGATGAGCCCTGGGACAGTGAGGTGGTGCAGGACATGGACCTGCATTGTGACATCTGGGGGAGGGGCTGGGGGGTTGCTGACATCACAGAGCAGGGCGCCCCCTTGCCCCCTGCCTCTGACCCACCTTGGCCTCTTTCTTTACCTACTCACCCTCTACCTGCAGGGGAGCATTGGCTTTGCCAGCCTCCTCTCCAGCCGAGCCACAGCCATGGACCTGGATGGTGCCAAGACCCCAGCACCCCAGCCCTCCCCAGAGTCACCCAGACTCCCCCTGAATCCCAGATGAATACACACTTTTCAGATGATGAAATAAAACAGCAAATAGTATATGAAAAAATGTTCACCATCACTGGTCATCAAGAATTGCAAATTAAAACAACACTGAGATTCCACCTCGTTCCAGAAAGAATGGATGTCATCAAAAAATCATCCAACAGTGAACATGGGCTGGGCTATGGGGAAAAAGTAGTCCTTTTCCACTGTTGGTGGGAATGTAGACTGCACAGACTGTTGGTGCAACCACTGTGGAATTCAGTGTGGAGACACCTCAACAAACTAGAATTAGAAGTTCCATTCCACACAGCTATTCTCCTTCTGGGTATTTTCCCAAAAGAATAGAAAATATCATACCACAGTAATGTATTTTCACCCATGTTTACCAACACAATTTGTAATAGATAAATCTTGGAAACAGCCCAAGTGCACATCAACTGTAGGATGAATGAAAAAGATATGGTATTTTAATACAATGGAGTACTACTCAGCTATAAAGAAAGATAAATTTGAGGCTTTTATAGGTAAATGGATTCAACTAGAGACCATATAATAAGTAAAATAAATCCGAATCACATGTATAAACACTGTATTGCCTCCAAAGTATAAGCTGAAAGAAATTATATATACATATATATGTATATGTATATGTATATGTATATGTATATGTATATGTATATGTATATGTATATGTATATGGAATGCTATAGTTTAAAATTATAGCTATAGTTTAAAACTATAGTTTATAGTTTATACTACCAGTTTTTCTTATCCATTGAAAAGAAAGGTTTATGCTAATATTTTTTGAACAATTACATGATGATATCTTGTACTCTGAGTAACTAATTTAAAGACAACATTATGTAATATATTAGCCATTATTGCTCTCTAATTATCTTGTTTTGAACTTTTGTTTAATTTTGTCTCTTAAAAATCAGTCAATCAATAAATAAAAATTGGTGAAGGACCTGAGGAAAAAAATGCTAGATCTTGCCAAACTGGATAAAATACAAAAAACCTCACCACAGTGTATATTGCATATAATAAATGCATTTGAAATATGAAGGCATAAACAAGTAAAATGATGGAACATGTTATACCATGCTGACACTATGTTAATGCTATATTAGCTATATCAATAACACAATGTAGAGTTAAGAGCAAACATGTTATAGTCATAGAGTAGATAGCTCTAAACAATAAAATGAAAAAAATCCACATTTACAGGCAGCATGAATGACATTCCAAATACTTCACTGAGTAAAAGAAACCACAAGATTATGTGTTTTATTTGTAGGAAATTATAGAAAAGTAAAACTAATCTATCATAGTAGAAAATGTCTGTTGCTTCGTGAAGGTGTTGGAAGGGAGAAATTGTGGAAAAGCACAAAGAAACTTCTGGAAGTAAGACACACATTCACTGTCTTCATTAGGAGATTCAGTCACAGAAGAATGTATGGGATAAAGCTCAATAAATCTTTCACTTTATGTGTAATTTACTTTAAGCCAACCTCACCATGATAAAGCTGTTGAAAGATATTTTGCAAAGTTTAACCTCGTCCAATAGCTGGGTTTTTTTTCAAGACAATTTAACAGTGTTACCCCTCCACAAAATTATACATGGCTGTTGACAAAGCAGCCAGAATATAATTAATTGTTCCTGTGAGTCTCAATAAACTCCAATTTTTATTAAATATTTTTAAATTTAATCCCACTCGTATTGAAAGCAATGATTCACATCTTCAGGAATAGGGTGGCCTCCAAACATTGCCTGGAAAACCAATAGCACACACACGCACACACACACACACACACACACACACACACAGTGTTGCTGCCACAGAGTCAAACATCACAGTCATTGGGGTGAGTCATGTTTGGCATGAGAGAATGATGGGTTCAGTTCAGCTATGACACTTTCTTGCAATGAGACGATGAGTTATTTTTCTAAAGTATATTCTTTAAACATAAAAGGTAATAACCCCTTTGCCTCAAAACTATGATGATTGGTAGAGCATGTCATTAGCAAATGGTCTCAAAGGCATAATTACCAATTCAATAACGGGTCTTATAATAACAAGGTAGAGCCTCCTCATGGTGGAAAGGGTACATCCTTAGAGAACTGATACACTGAAGTGACTGATTCTGTTGTTACTGATTTCCACAGGCCCATGAGGAAGAGCATGAACCTGGCATACTATGGAGCAGGGGAAAGCTACACACATTTAGATGTGTACATGGGGCTTTGGCAGCTGGAACCAATGAATTTTTGGAGAGATAGCTGGGATGAACAGCCATTGAGGCCACCTCAGCAAGTCCTCACACGGTCACCAGTTTACTTTGAGTGCAGCTCTGCTAAGCACTTTAACCAAGGCCCCCCGCACCTCCCGGTTTCTCAAACTGTAGATGAGGGGGTTGAGTGTGGGAGTAATGAGGCTGTAGAAGAGGGAGATCACGTTGTCCTGGAGTGGGCTGTGGTAGGCTCCAGGCACCATGTACATGAACACTGCTGCACCGTAAAAGAGTCCCACCACTGTGATATGTGACGTGCAGGTGGCGAAGGCCTTCTTTCGGGCTTCCTCAGAGCGCATGCGTAGAACAGCCTTCAACAAGTGGCTGTAGGAGGTGGCAATGAGGGAAAGGGGAAGGAGCAGGATCAGCACCCCGGACGTGGACAGCGCCAGCTCATAGGCAGAGGTGTCTGCACAGGAGAGCTTCAGCAGGGCTGGCACCTCACAGAAGAAGTGG
>PVJX010018791.1:0-35867 GCA_004027295.1 Dolichotis patagonum
TATAGGCCCTACAGACACTTGGGAATCTTGGGCTTGAATTCTGCCTTTGATCCTGACGTCTCAGGCAAGTTATCCTTCCTCTTTGAGTCTCAATATCCTTCTCTGTACAGTGGGATTAATAATAATACCAACTCTGACCAGGTAATTAGGAGAATTAAGTGAGTTAGTCCACCTAAAATTTCCATCTCTGGCTGGCCCAACAAAAGGCAGGAGCTCAGTAAAATTTAATTGTCCCCACTCTGATATTTCCCAAGAGATACCAGCAGAAGAATCATTGCTGAGTCCAGCCACACTGACACATGTAGAATCATGAACTAATAAGTGGTTCCTAACTTAAGTCCTAAGCTTTGAGATTAGTGTTACATGGCCAAAGTTAATAATCAATGGAGCTGTTAGAAGGGCTGGAATGCCGTTTGCCTTTAGGAGCAGCTGGAACCAGGACTTTCTTTCTCTGTCTTTTGTATTTGCTTTTCCCTACACTTTAGCTTCCTTTTCTTTCCCAGCACATGGAATGTCTTCATGGTGCAGAAAACCTGGCTGGGTTTTATACCTTGGAACTTAAGATAATGGGGAAAAGTAACTCCCAGGTCTAAAACTTCCTGGGAAGAGTCTCACTGCCCACCTTGGGTCAAGCACACCCTTGGACCAATTAGCTGGTACTGAAGTGGGGAGAGCAGGATCGTGAGACACATCCTAGGTGATAACATGCGTGTCAAAACTGTGTACAGGCGCTGCTCTAAGGTTTAGCAGGTGTTAACTGACTTTGTCCTCATAGCACAGTCTGTCAAAGCTGCTATTATCTGTGCTTTGGAGTGAGACACCTGCAAACAGGCACAGAGAGCTGAAGGGACTTGGCCATGGTCACACAACTGGCAAGAGGTACAGACATGATTCAGGCTGCCCGCTGCCAGAACCTACACTGAATGATCACACATCTCTGATTCTCTTGTACTGAGGGTCTGGGGGAATCCAGTGGGTGGAGGGGCAGGCAGGATGGAGGCCCTCCATACTAACCCGGAAGTGCGGAGCCTCTAGGAGCCCATAATTCCACCACCTTCTAAATGTCTATCACTAGGCAAAGACAGTGGAAGGGCCTGGGTGATCTCTGATAATGAATCAAAAAACAGTGTGTGGGTATTTCCAGGAAGCCGGTTGCAATTCCGTGGAAGGAATTTCTTCAGAGTCCAAAAAGAGTTTGCTTTTTGTTATACATGAAGCAGTGTGCCGAGCCAAGGTTGACGCTTAGACCTAAAGCGTTCAGGCTTTGTTAATTACAGAGCCCCATTTTTATTTCCATCTCAAAATGCAGAAAAGAATATTGGTGGGGGTGGGGTGAGAGAAACGAGGCTCCTATCTCTTGACTCATATCTTGCAAGAGACCTGCTGTTTTCCTGCTGAGGGGGCCTGTGCGATCGCATGTAGTTGTCTTATGGTTGTGCCCGCTTCCTGTGTTGGAGAAGGAGTCACGTGCTCCCTGAATGTCCAGCTTAGTGCTGTCCAGGCTGGCTCTATAGAATCTGGGGTGGGGATTCCCTGAGGCCTCTCGATCCCTCCTCTGCCCACCAGTCTGGATCAGGTAGGAAGGGCCCACTGTGGACTTTCTTTGGATGAGACAGCATGACCTTATCTTGGCTGCAAGCCAGCCTGGGAGGAATTTGGGGAGCATGTCTGGATTCTGTTTTCACGTGGACAGAGGAGCATTGGAAGATGGTCCCTGCTCTTTCTGTCCCCAGTAACAAGCCACTCAAGGGTGGAGAGGAAAACTGGGGTACCTTTTTCTTGGGGGAAAGAAGCAACATCTTTTCTCATGAGGTGTCACACAGCCTCGTGCTTTCCTCAGTGCATCGCTGGCTAGTGCCAGAAAGTGCAGGTGTAGCTGGTCCTTCAGCTCTTCAGTCAGTGCGGGTAAGGGAAGGATAAATGTGAGTCACATATGAAGTTGGAGGTGTTCTTATAGCCACGTTTTCAAAGGTCAGGAGAAACAAGTACAATTAATTTAAATAACAAGTTTAAGTTAACCCACTTCATCCAAAATAATATGATTGCAACAAATAATCAGTATAAAAACTAAATCACCAAAATTAAAGACCTAGTCAAGAAATGGGCAAACGAAATGAACAGACACTTTAAAGAGGAAGAAATACAAATGGTCAACAGATATAAGAAAAATATTCTACATCTCTGGCAAGTTAAAATGATGCTAAGATTCCATCTTACTCCAGAAAGAGTGGCAATCATTAAGAAATCAAATAATAACAAGTGCTGGCATGGCTGTGGTAAAACAAATGAAATGTCCTACATTGTTGGTAGAAATATAAACTAGTACAGTCATTATGGAACTCAGTATGGAGATTTCTCAAAGAACTGAAATTAGAAATTCCACATAACCCAGGTATCTGCCTTCTAGGTCTCTCACCCAAAAGAGCTGAAGACATCACACAGCAACACCAATGTTTACAGCAACACAGTTCGTAATAGCTAAATCCTGGAATATATCCAGGTCCTTTTACTTGTTTCTCCTGACCATATATATATGAATACTACTCAACAATAAAGCGCGTCAAATTTGTAGGAAAATGGATACATCTGGAAAATGCAATGTTGAGTGAATAAGCCAGACACGCAAGCTTAAATACGGTATGATGTCTCTCACTTGAGATGTGCAAAGTATAAACAAAGAGAAGGATAAAGAATGGATAGAAGGGGACAAGAGGATGGATCTCTAATGACAGGAGAGAGGTCCATGGGAACAAGGGCGAGGGATGAAGAGGAGGGCAAGGGGAAATGAGCGGAATAAAGATATGTCTATTAATCTCAATAAATGTAAGCATCGTATGTCATAACACAAGTTAATATTAATATTAGCAAGAATGAAAATCAAACGGGAATTAGAGGAGGAGGGAAGAAGACAGGAAGGGGATTTAAAAAAAGAAGTTGTAGTATGAACATGTACCCACTCCCCAAATGATTGTAAACTGCATGTACTGCAAACATGTGCTAATAAAACAAAAAAAGTTTTAAAAAATGAATGACATATTTCACTTTTTTGTATTAAATCTTGAAATTTAGTGTGTCAGTACCTATACCACAATTCTAACTGGCCACATGACAAGTGTTTCCTTGCCACATGTGGCTAGTGGCTAGCATATTGGACAGACCAGTTTTAGACCACTGATTGTTGATATGAAGAACAGAACTCTCAGCATTTCTGCCTCCTAGGATTACCTCTACAGGGCTGGGGATTTAGCTCAGCGGCATAAGTGCCTGCCTGGCAAGTGCAAGGTTGTGAGTTCGATCCCTGGTACCGGAAAAAAAAAAAAAAAAAGGGGATTTCCTCTAGAAGAACATCTAAGTTTCTAGTCAAGGAAATGATTTTTTTCAAGGAGACCCATATTCCTAGCAAAGCTGAAGTCCATGCCTGTGTGCCCTTGTGTTGGGTAACTCCCAGCACAATCCAGCAATCTCCTGCAAGCAGAGGTGACCTGCTGGCAGCCACCATCAAAGTATAAAGATAGGAAAGAAGGTACAATGGGCCCCACCCCAGCAGATATCCTCCCTCTGTCCCCATCTTTCTTTCTGGAGGGAACGCCTGGGCACAGATTGGACAGCAATTCTTTTGGTGACTCCACAAACCTGAACACAGACTCAGGCCGGCCCTTGTCCTTCTGATTCTCTTTTCCCCATGCATGTTGCTATCTATACTAAGCTGGATCTAGCTTGGCTATAGTGGGCTACAAAGATAATAGAGGCCCTGGGGAAGACAGCTACCCTCAGACTTCCTGACGGAAGGAACAGTTCACCCTGCCTGGGGGAACTGAGGTAGACTTCCCTGGGGTGTGATGGTTGGGGTCCAGGGATGCAGTGAAATGACATCCAGGCAGCAGGTGACAGTACAAGAAAGGAGTGTAGTGAGGTAGCTGGTTTCCTATTTCCCCAAGGTGCTGGCCACTGGGGCTCTTTCTCCTCTCTCTACTCTGAGGTCTCAGGAGTCACTGTAGGTTCTTACATGAGAAAGGAGGTCCCATTTTGGTTTTTGTTTTGTTTTGTTTTAGTCCTTCTGCCTCATCTAAGTTCCTAAGATGATCAGTACCTGGTGCATGTCCCCTGAGGGATAGATGAATGGAGGAGAATGAGGAAACCAGAAAGGGCACATCTGCTGAGTCCAGGCCACTGGGCACAGAAAACAGGGGTAGGTAAAAGGGCAAGTGAGTCCAGCACACCTGTCTTGTCCTGTTATTGTCAGAATCTCACTTATTCTCCAATAGTGGGAGATAAGAAGAACTGCCTCCATTCTAAAGATGAAGAAACTGAGCCTTACAGAGGGGTCAGTGACCTGCAGGGGTTAAGGCCCATTTGGCTGACCTTTCTAGGTGCTTTCTGGTATGTCCTCACCTGGCTACTGCCAAGAACCCAGCGGTGATCAAGTTCCTGGCAGGCACTGTGCCCTTGGGGAGGGACATCCATTTCTCCCAGGAGTTCCTGGAAAGGCCTCCCAAAACAGAAAGGGCTTGGAGCTCACCCAACCACACTCCCCACCCCCAGAAAGGACGGGAAGCAGTTCCAAGAGGTAGAGTAGTTTGCTGAAGGTCACTTGGGGAGTTGGTGCCCAGAGGTGGGTTTGATTGCCTTGGCCCTTGCACTGACCCATGGCAGCTGCTGTGGGAAAGCCACTGCCAGCCCGTGAGCCTCAGCTTTCCCAGCCAGGCCAGAGGTAGGACTGCTTTGGCGTAGCTGCCTGGCGCTGGAGCCAGGGTGCTGGCAAAAGCTGAGCACAGTGCCTCACCAAGGTACCTTATCCCCTGCTGTTCCTAGTGCCATAGCTGGCGTGGTACATCGCTCCCCATAGGCAGGCGCATAGTTGGCACTCAAGAAACGCATAAGTGAACAGAAGGTTAAATATCACGTGGTTTCTTTTATTGTTTATACCAAAGTATAAAGAATTTAGGAGCAAAATAAAAGACTGCAGGAAGCAGGGCGACAGACTGTGGAGATGGGAAGGGGATCTGGAGGCGGAGGGAGAGTAGAGGGGAAGGGGAAGCGGAGAGGATTAAGATGTGGTGTGTATGTGTTCCAATTCCCCATGACGGATGCATTTATTATATTTTGCAAATGTATCCTAACAAGAAAGAGGAGGAAAAGAGAAATGTCTAAGTGGATGAGTAAGATTAGTGAATCAAAGAACAACAATCAACAATGCTTCAAGGGAGGTGGAGGGGGACGACCATGCCCATTTTATAGATGAGGAACCGAGGCCCAGAGAGTGCAAACATTCAGGTTGCTATTCTCCATCTCCTGCCTTTCCTCAGCACCAAATCTTGAAATTGTCCCCTAATATTCTGCCCAGTCACTGGGATGAGAAGCAGATCACTGCCTATCTTAAGCCTGAGGCTGGAAAAGATGCTGGAGGGCAGAGTGGTGCTTCCTCTCTCAGCCTCAGTTTCCTCATCTGTAAAATGGGAATCCAATTCCAAGGCCCAGCCCCAGAGGCTGGTGCACCTATTCAGTGAGACAATTCATGGAAAGCACTTAGCCAGTGCAGCGCCTGTCCTAGCGGAAGTGCTCCCACAGTGCCAGCTGTGGTCAGTTTTATTTGGTGACGCACACACTGCTTGCACATTTTCAGTGCTGGCGTGGTGAGGGCTGCTTGGAGGACACATATCTTACGCTTCTGTCGCTGTGTGACGCTGGCCAGGGCCATCGCCTCTGCGTCGTGAAATGGGGGTCCACCGCTGTGGGGTAACTGCGGTCAGGGAACTGGTGTCCCATTCACAGAGCAGGACGGGACAAACGTGGAGGACCGTCTTGTGAGGCTCGGGCTATTATTTGCATCTTCCCCGAGGGAAACCGTCGCTAGAAGGCAGTCGGAAGACGTTTTTTTAGTGAATGAACGGGGGAGTGGGCGAGCGAGCGAGCGAGCGCCAGCGGGCCGGGGTGCAGGGAGGAGCGGCCGAGGCGCTGCGCCCGGGCCATGGGAACCTCCCCGCCCGCGCTGGCCTCGGCGTCCCCGGCCACTGGGGCTGCGCTCGCCGCTGCTCCGCCCCGG
Source organism: Dolichotis patagonum (assembly GCA_004027295.1). Lineage (NCBI taxonomy): Eukaryota > Metazoa > Chordata > Mammalia > Rodentia > Caviidae > Dolichotis > Dolichotis patagonum. Next base: position 6,044 of record PVJX010018791.1, read on the forward strand.
AGTGGGGGCCGGGGCGTGAGTGGCCCCGCAGATGAAAGGGGCGGCGAGCGCCCCGCCGCTGGTCCCGAGCGCGCCGGGGTGAGCGGGGAGGGCGCGGTCCCCGACGCCGCCGCCGCCGCCCGGGGCAGAGGGCACGGCGGTTCCCACGCTGGCAGGGCCGGGGGCGGGCGTGCTCGGGACGGCGTGGCCGCGCTACACAGCCGCCCAGGCCGCGCTGTAATTAGGGTAATTGCGCGGCTCCCCGCCTGGGGCAGCGCGGGACCCCGGCTGCGCCGCGTGGGCCCAGCCCGGCAGGGGCAGGGGCAGCGCGGCCGGAGGTGCCCAGCCCTCGGGACAGGTGAGTCGCTCACCTGGGCAGCCGCCGGGGGGCTCCTGGAGTAGGTAAGCCGGAGATGGGGGCCGCGGCAGAGAGACAGACCGTCCTCAGAACAAGCGCCCACTGTGCTAGGCCGCACAGTCAGTGCATCTGTGCGCAGGAAGAAAGTGAAGACGCTTTACCCAGCAGTGAAGGCTTTGCTCCCTAGAGTATCTCGAATTTACTGCACCTCGAATCCTAACGCTGAAGCTCATCCTAAGCCTTAGGTTCGCGGCAGGGCTCATCATAAATCCAGGTCTTTAACACTCACGCAAGTCACCAAAATCCTGGAAAAGGTGGGTCAAAAACAAGTAATCTGGTTTCAAGATCTAACGCCTAAAGCCAAATCCAGCCCAAACCCTGAACCTTGCTCCATAGCTAACTTCCAAATTAATCTTGACCCCCACAACCTTCTCCTGCAATGCCGCCTCTGCCTCAAGCTCCCCAGGCACCCTCATTCCGTTTCAAGGGACCCAAGCTAGAGCAGCCTTCTTCCAGGGCTGCCTGGTAAGCCCTGGCCACCTTCCAGCATCTTCTACCCCGACCCCGTACCACCTTGTCCCTTGGCCTGCCTCTCTTCAGGTTCTGAGCGCTGAGAGAGTGGGATTGGAGTCTGGGAGTAGACATTGCAAATATAAACAATTAATTGATTGTGAATGAGTGAGTGAATGAATGAGAGAATGAGAGGTAAATGAATGGGAATAAATGACTGAATTATTATCATTGTCATTATTATTTTGTGGTACTTGGGATTAAACCCAGGACCTTTGCACTAAGCTACATACCCAGCTCTTTTGTATTTTTTTTAAGTTATTTATTTATTTTTGTCTTTTTGAGACAGGGTCATGCTATGCAGTTCAGGCTGACTTTGGTCTCACTTTGTGGTCCAAGCTGGTCTTGAACTTGCAAACGATTCTCTTGCCTCAGCCTCCCAAGTGTCGGGATTACAGGAGTGTGCCAGGCTTTTTCTTTTGTATTTTTTATTTTGAGACAGGGTCTTGCTAAGTCATTAAGTTGCCCAGGCTAGGATTGAAGTCACTATCCTCCTGTCTCAACTTTCTAGATCACTGGGATTACGGGCATACACCACCACACCTGGCTGAATGAATGAATTATTGTGGGTTTTTCTTTTTTCTTTTGTACCGGGAATTGAACTCATGACTTCGTACTTGCAGGGCAGCAGCTTATGCTGCTGAGCTAAATCCCCAGCCCTAAGACTTTTGATTTTGTGGGGTTTTTTGTGAATGAATTATTGAATAAACAAATGAATACTTATGGTAGCCTGGGTCCCTGCCTAGTAGGAAACACTTGGAAACCAAGGGACGCCAGTACCCTCAAGTGGCCTGAGATTGTTAGTTTCTCTCTCTCTCTCTTCACTTCTCTCTCTCTCTCTGTCTCTCTTTCTCTCTCTCTCTCTGTCTCTCTCTGTCTGTCTGTCTCTCTCTCTCTCTCTCTCTCTCTCTGTGTGTGTGTGTGTGTGTGTGTACTGGGAGTCCACTCCTGGCCACAGTGTTTACCAGCTGAGTAACTTGGGCAAGTATCTTCCCCTCACTGAGTGAGTCAGGTCTTGATCCTTTGTTCATTCACTGTCCCCTTCCTTCTGGGGGCCCAGTGCTTAGTGATGGGAGGAGCACAGTCTTCCTCCTCTGGGAGCATCCATGTCCCCTGCAGAGGGGACAGCCCCTGGGTGGGGAGTGAGGCTTCCTCTGGCCTGTGAGACTCACTCACACACAGGTTTGCTGCAGAACAAGTCAAGGCAGATGTTCAAAGACACCAAGATGTGAACAAAGGGTTTGCTGTTAATGCTGGAGGATAAGGTGAGAGGTGTGGGGAGGGGGAAGTGGCCACAGACGTTGAGGCTGGTGAGGGTAGCATTGACCATATCAGGAAGTGCCTTAGGGGCAGTCTATGAAGTATGCGCTTTATCCTACAGGCAATATGGATCCAGTACAAGTCTGAACAGGGAGGGATGGTCAGATCTATGCTTCAGAAAGATCACTCTGACTGGCAATGTGGAGGATGGCATGGAGATGGCCATGGTGGGAAACTAGCGGGGGAGCATGTGACATACAGTGACACTGATGATAGCTAACCTTTATTAAGTGCCTACTATGTGTTGATACTGGTTTTGTTTGTTTGTTCGTTTTGCTTTTGGGGGTTTTTTTGGTACCAGCAGTTGAATTCACAATCTCATGCTTGCCAGGCAGATGCTGTGCCACTGAGCTATATCCCATGTCCTTTTTTTGTCATTTGTTCATTTGTGTGTATGTGTGTGTGTGTGTGTGTTGAGACAGGGTCTCACTCTATAATTCATCTTGGTCTTGAACTCACTGTGTGGCCCAGGTTGGTCTCAAAGTTGTGGCAATCTTCCTGCCCCTGGAAGGGTGCTGGAATTACAGATGTGTGCCACCACATTTGGTGAAGCATACTGTGAATTCATCGAATTCTCACAACACCCATACAAAGAGGAGGCTCTCATGATCTCTAATACTATCCCCTATGCACTAAAGTCTCCTCATTTCTGTCTCCAGCCTGAACCTCTGCTCTGAGCCAGAACGTCCAGCAGTCCATTGGCTTCTCTCCTGAAGATCTCATCTCATAGCATCTTAATCTTCACACATGTGAAAATGATTGCACCCAGACCTGCGCCTCCTTCAGGCTTCCCCAGCCCATCAGAGGCAAATTCACTCTTCCAGTTGCTCAGGCTGAAAATGTTGAAGTCTTTCCTGTTCCCCCACGGCTTACCTCTTACCCTTTCTCTCATTCCCCACATCCAGTCTTTCCGCAGATTTGTTGATCCTAACTTCAGCAGGAATCCTTGTTCTCACCACTTCTCCCCCTACTGCTGCCAGAGCTGCTGCAGGGCCCTGCTGTTTCTTGCCTGGAAGACTGCAGTAACCCCAAAACTCCCCACTTCTGTCCCTTCAAATACAAAATCAGACCAAGTCCTCTGCTCACATCTGCCTCATCTCCCTGGAAGCAGATTCAACAGGTTGGCAGTAACAGATAGGTCTCTATATGATCTAGCCCGCCTCTCCCCAGGCACTTGTCTGACCTCTCCTTCCTCACTCTGCTTCGCTGCAGGGACTTCTTTGCCAGTCTCCCCATGCTCCAAGTGCCCATTAATCTCAGAATTCTTGCACTTGCCTGGAATGCCACCTGCCCAGGGACCCATGTAATTTTCTCCTTCAAATGTCTGCCCAAATGTACCTTATCAGTAGGCCCCTCCTTAGCCACCCAGTGAAATTAGCAATGCTCCTCCCTTCCCTGGTTCTCTACCTCCTCCCCTTTGTTGTTTACCATATGCAGCAAGTGAACTTATTTTTTTTTTTAGACAGGGCCTCAAATTCTTAATCCTCCTGCCTCAGACTCCGGAGTCCTGGGATTAGAGGTGTATGCCATCATATATAACATATTTTCTGCATTACATTTTGTTTTTCAGTTCATTGCCTTCCTCCCTTCCTCTCCCTTCCTTGGACCCCACTAGAATATCTGCTCCCTGAAGACAGGGGTGTTTCTTTCTTTGCATCACTGACATATCTCCAGTGCTTAGAATATTGTAGGTGCCCCATCTCTTTTGAATGTTGACTAGAAAATCATCTTACAGAAGAGGAACCTGAGGCACCAAGAAATTAAGTAAATTTGCTCAGGAAAGTACACTACAAAGTAGTCGGGCCAGTGGGTGACGAGGCCAGACTGTAGGCAGTGACAGCATTGGGGTCTGGAGAGGAGGGACTGGCTGAAGACAAGGATCCTGTGGGTGGCTTTAGCTGACTGGGCCCAGAGTTCATGAGCTGACTGCTGCACCAGGAGGTGGCTTTGATATTGTGGGTCCTATCAGCGGTGATATGAAGGTTAAATGAGTTGAGAATTGAAAACATCATATATGTGGTGGAAAGAGACATTGGAAATACTGTTCCATGAATTTTTAATTCTCAGCTATTTTTCTGCCTTTCCTCAGCCAGGGAGCTGAGGCATCCACTGCTTCTGAGGACACAGATCCAGCAGAGGACAGGCTGCCCTTCTTCAGCTTTGACTTTCCGAATGGATATTTTGGAAGAGCAGATCAGGCACAGTGGTGCTGGAATCCAGAATTTCAGTTAAAAGGCCTACACCACTGGGAGGAGTAAAGGAGTTTTCTGGACCACCAAAACCTCCTTTTAAATGTCAAGATGTGGAGTCTGACCAAGCTGAAGCACTGTGAGCCCTGGAGGGAGGGACAGAGTGCAGATTTGAGCATGCACACAGAATATCCCAGAGCACTTATTGTGACCTGAATGGGGACTGAGTCCACCTGTGAGGTTCTGGTTGGGTTGCTCTGTAGGTGATTCCAAGAGTCTGCATGTCTAACCAATTCCCAGCTGATGCTGACCTTGGATCACCAGTGTAGCAATGTCCAGTCATGCGGGGCAGACTCACAGAGCCTGCTCTGCCAGTGTGATGTACCAAAGGGTTTCCAGGAACCCAGGAACACTGTGGACAAGAAGAGGCCAGAGGCCAGGGCAGAGGAGGTAGAGGCCGTGGCCAGAAGCACTTGCTATGGGCACAGGAGGCCAAGGGGCCTGCCCAGGGGACAGGTGGGCTGTGCACCAGTTGCAGCTATCGATGAGAGTCATGAAAAGAGGAGACAAGGCTGGGCACCGCTAGCCCCAGAGACCTCTTCCAAGTCCTCTTTTTTTCTTTTCGTTTCTTTTCTTTTCTTTTCTTTTCTCTTTTCTCTTTTCTCTCTCTTTCTTTCTTTCTGTCTGTCTGTCTGTCTGTCTGTCTTTTGTCTTTTTGAGACAAGATTTCACTATACAGTTCAGGCTGGCCTTGAGCTCACTTTGTAGCCCACACTGGTGTCAAACTCACAAAGATCATTTTGCCTCAGCCTTCTAAATGCTGGGATTATAGGCGTTCACCACCACACCCGGCTCAAATCCCCATTTCTATGCCTCTCAGATGGAATCCCAGAGAGCAGGCAGAGTGAGGTGGGAAACTCTCCACAATCAAATCCCAGTGGGCCTGGAACGGCACACTTTAGAATTTCTTGCTGGTTCTTCATTGACGAACCCCTCTGCACCTGCTGAACATGGAAATGCGGCCCCTCAACTGTAGTGTGGTTAAGAGCCATGCTGCAGAGCCATTTCCTCGGTGTGCAGCCCCGAATCTCAGACTCCTCTAACATCAGTGGAGGCTGCAAGAGGCACCATCTTGCAGGACTGAAGTGGCAAAGGGAGGCAAAGAATGCAGCAGAGGGCATACACTGTGCATGGCCCAGGGCAAACATTCTGCACATGGCATTTCCTGCTATCAGGGTTGTTTTGTTTTGTTTTTTTAAAAACATGCCTTCCCTCCTTTGGCTCCTGGGAGTAGGCTTCCTCCTTTCCTCAGATCCTTACCGGTATATACCATGCCCCTACAGATATTGTCTTCTTGGAAACCACGTCTTTGAAGCCAAGAGGAGTCACAGAGTGTGGCCCGAGGTGCTGGGCTTGGAGTGGGCTTCCTGGAAGAGGGGGTTTTTATTTAGCTGGCTTTGTAGACACTGGCAATGTATCAAAAAAAAAAAGCTTTTATAAGAATTATAACTTCTGGGAACGAAAGAGTAAAAATTATAAAATTTCTCCCTTTGCCAACATTCAGAAATGTAATTCTACTATGCAGTTTATAACTGGAGCCAGGAAAGTGTGGTTGACTTTCGAGTCAGATAGCCACTGTGGTTTAACCAACAGTGTGACCTTGAGCTAGTTACCTAACCTCCCTGAACCTGGGTTTTCCTTGTCTATAAAATGAGGCTGATGGTAGCTACTTATATGTGGCTTTGTGGTGAGAATTAAAGGAGGCAGGTTATGGCCTGTTTTCCCCACCAGCCGGGAACCCCTTGAGGACAGGGTTAGATATACTTTGGAAAAGAATTTGGCATTATTAGTAAAGCTAGGGAGCACCTGCCTTATAATTTAGTCATGTTTAGAGAAGCTCTTTCACTGAGAGGGATGTGCAGAAATGTAATAGCCACAAGTGGACACTAGCTAGATCCGTGGCACATTCCTGTATTCCAAAAGTTACTCAGAAGGCTGAAGTGGGAGGGTCACCTTGAGTTCAGGAGTCCAAGCCCAGCCTGGGCAACACAGTGAGACTCCATCTCAAAATAGCCTTAAATAAAAAACCCTGGAGCACCCAAATATATGCCAGCAGCAGAATGTACAAACGACTGTGGCATGGTCCACAGTGGAACATTACACAGCAGTGAAAATGAACAACCATGGAAAATGATATTCAGGAATCTCAGGACTATAACACTGAACACAGTAAGTCACAGCAGAATATATTCAGTATCACTACTGTGTTCAGGTTACCTAAATACAAAACAAAATGATATTCTTTTAGGGACATAAACATGTATGAGAAAATAGTTTTTAAAATAAGGGAATTATAGTGTTCAGAATATTGGTTCCTCCTGGAAGGAGGGAGGGCCCTAGAACACATAAGGTACACACGTGACCCAGTAGAGCTGGGTTAGGGGAAAGGGGCAGGAGTGTGGAGGAAGTTGAGCGTTCAAGTTGTCCTGTTTATCACATAAGTGCATACTGTAAAATATTTCCTGTACTTACTCAGTACAGATGTTCCTTGACACACAAAGGAGCATGTCCTGATGAGCCAATCATAACTTGGAAACACAATTAATACATTTAACCAGCCACACATCATAGCTCAGCAAGCCAGAATCCTGTAATGTGTCGGTTGTGTCCCACTGGGACTGGGGCAGAGCTGGAGCTGTACTCCCTGCTGCTGTCCAGAGCTGCACTGTGCAGAGCCCACATTCTATCATAGTGATGTATGGTGAGACTTAACAGCCCCAATTGTTAAACACTTGGATCAAGTCATAACCAGTTTTATTGCAAAAGGAGCCTGTACACATTTATCAATTCTAGTACCTTAATAGCTACCCAACAAGTCATTAACATACAGAAACATACATCATGAGAAGCAAGAAATATCACCCATCCCTTCTGCATATTAGCAACTTGTCACTCCTGAGCAACAGAGCTCACATCACTGAGGTCTGTGAACAGTCACTTTTCACATTCATCCTGAGTGAAAGATGGAATGACTTAAGTACAAATGCAACATATTATAAACAATTTCTTACAAAAAAGTCACAAATTAAAACCAAGGTATTTTACAGAATTTACTACAAAACACCATAAAAATTGCCTTCACTTAAGCTCTCTCTCCCCGTATCCGGCGGGCCAACTGGATGTCTTTGGGCATGATGGTGACTCTCTTAGCGTGGATGGCACACAGATTAGTATCTTCAAATAAGCCCACCAGGTATGCTTCACTAGCCTCCTGAAGCGCACCAATAGCTGCACTCTGAAACCTCAAGTCGGTCTTGAAATCCTGGGCAATCTCTCTCACCAACCTTTGGAAAGGTAGCTTCCGAATGAGAAGCCAGCTGGAGAAAAGAGCCAAGTTCAACATTATACCTAGAGCTGCTGCTGAATCCAGCATATGGCTATCATAGCTTTGCAAAGTCAAAAATGTGTAAGTCAGGAATTGTCTGTTTTTAATATAACAAGGTGGCATCTTCACTAAGCAGCTTTGGAGGGAGGACCCTGCTGGGCAAGGGAGCTCTTGAGTGACCCACAAGAGAAGGAGCTGTTTGGGACCATAGGCCTGGGGCTACGGGCCTACCTTTTGAGAGAGAGAAAGAGTCGGGTGTTCCCTTGAGATGGCCCGTCCCTTTTGTAATTGCACTGCTCTGCAGGAGTTTTCAGATGTCCCTTTACCAGTCCCTGGATCCAGGGAAAGAGACCCCAGATGGGGAAAGGAAGGAAAAGTATGTCCATCCTGAATTACCTTTGCAGTTTGACTTCAAAGCCTGTGACTTTTTCCTTTCTGGGCATCACAGAATGGTTGGAAAGAAAGTCCCTGAACAGAGGCTTCAGAGCCCCAGGAAGAGATACTTGCTACATAGTGAGTGCTCACTAAATGTCAGCTCAAAGCCAATTCTTCCTGCAGTGAGAACGTTGGGCGCCAGCACTGTGCGTGTGGTGTGGGTTACAGGAGAGGGGTGGTAGGTGGTGGGGGAAGGGGTAGCCTGTAGCCTCTGCCTTGTTCTGTTTGAATGCCAGGTCCTGCTGCACATAGGACCACAGCTCACGTCACTGAAGCCATGAAAGCTACTTCTGTGCTCAGGAACTTGGCAACACCAAGATAGGAGATCTATTCTATGGGGGAATTTTCTCTAATGCACAAGGGGCTTCTCCAGGTAGAAGGTTTCCCAGGGCACCCACCCCAGGCATTGTTCTAGCAATGACCTCCACGACCTCCATGGCAGCTCATACCTCTCAACTGCAGCCTTACTGTTCTAATCCCAGTTCTGGAAGTGTAGGAGAAGGTGGGAATTAGGAACCAGGGCTCTAGGCTTTGCAATAGGAAACCAGACTCTCAGCAACTGTGGGATGTAGGCAGGTCTTTTCTCTTGCCCAAATCTCAGGTTCCTTTCCATAAAATGGGGAGGGATGGAAAGAGATGATGTCCGCAGAGTGTTCAGGATAGGCCAACTCAGGCAGAAGCTCGGGGAAGGACTCTCCTCTTTACTTTCCCAGACTAGAAATGCTGGAGCCTGACAGCTTCCTGATCAGAGCCACTGAGGAGGATTAAAACTTGGCAGTTAAGTTTCCCTGTCACCCAATCTCCTCTTCTCCTTGGCCACTGTCTTGTCTCTGCCCCCATCTCTGCTCTCCTTCCCCTCATTTGGCCTCCAGCCTGCCCATCCCATGTGCTCTAGCTTGGTGGCTGCTGAGGACATTTCTCTGTTCTCCTGGAGCCCTGCCCAGCCAGCAGGAAACTGTGAGAGTCCTCTGATGAGTGCTCCCAGGGCCTGGTGCAGAGTGATGAACTTCCCTACCATGGACTTGATGCTCACAGCAATCCTGGGCAAGATGACCCAAACCCAACCTCCCAGAAGCCCGCCAGGACCTTGCCTGGGCTGACTTTGAAGCATAATGACTTGAGCTGTCTATTGCTTCTGCTTTGGTCCCTCCCCTGCCTGTCAGTTCCAATTCATTCCATTTCTCCATGAGTAGGTTACCTACTCATGGAGAGCCTAGGTCTTGGAGGTGCTAGATGAGCAAATGAGAATACAGAATCTGGCTGTTCCATTAGATTATATGCAGTTTGGACTCTCTTCAGGAAGTTCTAGAGTACCTCAATCAATTTAGAATTAATCAGAGAACAAAAGCTCTTTGAGCAAGGGGAAGGCAAGGTGCTCTCAGGTAGGACTTTGTAGTAACATCACCAACACTGACTCTGTATTCTTTCTGGTGTTCCCCAGATGGAATTGTGACAGATTACCAGGGTTGCTGAGCTTGGAGGAAAGGGGAAAATCCAGGTCTTTGGTGTAGTTTAACCCTGAGTTTAATACTTGTCCCTGAAGACATAATGTTGCTCTGGTTCATAAATCAGTGTGAGGGAGCCTGGCATTCTTGCCACCCCACAGACCCCATGCTGGCCCACTACCTTGGTCCATCACATGGATATGACTAAGAATAAAACTAAGATCTTATGCTGGAGATAGGAGATGAGCCCCCAAAAGATTCAGGTACTGGTATCTTAGCGATGTTCGAGTATTCAGAGTTCTGGGACATGTCATTTTATCTCCTCCAAAACAGGAGGCAAATTGCTGCACTATATACCCCTTACTGCCAAGAAAGAAGCACGGCATTTCATGGGCCTGTGGAATTTGGGGCTTTGTGTTTTATATGCAGGTGTGATATTCCTACCCGTTTACCAAGTTACTTGTGAGGGTTCTACTTGGAGTGGGGCCCAGAGAAAGAGAAGGTTTCAGGTGGTATAGGCTGCAGCCACTTGGGCCTTTTGACCTCTCAGATGCAGGTGCTCAATGAGATGGGTATGTTAAGACAGCAAGTTTCATAGGAAAGGCTTTTTATTTTTTAAAATTGGTATAGATATAAAGCAATGCAGCCATTATGGAGAACAATATGAAGGCTCTTCAAAAAACTAAAAATAGACCTACTATCAGTCTGCAAGTCCACTCTTCTGTTTATATCTGAAGGAAAGGAAAATAGCACACAAAGAGGTAAATGTACACCATGTGTATTGTAGCCGTAGTCACAATAGCTCAGATACAGAATCCACCCATGTGCCCATCAGTAGATGAATGGATAGAGAGAATATGGTACATATACCCAGTGAACTGCTACTCACCCATAAAAGAATGATATCATTTGTAGCCAAATGGATGCAACCAGACAAAGTTATACTAAGTGGAACCAGTCAGACACAGAAAGACAAATATCATATGTTCTGTCTCCTATGTGGCAGTGAAAAAGTCAACCCGTATATAAAATAGTGAATACTAGAAGTTGGGAAGGGTCAAGGGAAAGGAGATAAAGGGGTATGGGGTAACAGGTACCAAAATAACAAATTCTAGTGTTCTACAGAGTAGCGGGGTGGGGGGGACTAGAGTTCACAACAACCTATTACCTATTTTATGAATAGCTAAAAGACAAGAACACAGAGGCCCAAACAAATGATAAAGAGGTGGAAACATTAGTTACCTTGATACAATCAGTAAATGTTATATACATATGTTGAAATATCACACTGTGCTCTATAAATGTACATGTATTTAGAGTTTGGTTTATTTATTTATTTAGGTACTAGAGATCAAACTCATCAAACTGACCTTGTACTTACCAGGCAAGCACTTGAGCCACTGAGCTAAATCCTCAGCCCCAAAATGTACATGTATTCATCAAAATTTTTAAAATGTTTGGGATGGAAATGCTGAACACCCCAATTTGATCATTACACATTTAAGCTGAAGATAAAATTTCAGACCTGGAGGACAGGATCACAGCTACTGATCATGAAAGGATAGAACTTTCAAAAATAACAAGCAACATGAAATGACAATTCAACAGCTTCAAGATGATGCTAAAAGAAACAATATAAGATTAATAGGCATCAATGAAGATGCAGGAGTCAATGCGAATGATATCGATAAACTATTCACAGAAATAATAAGCAGAATATTTCCCAAACATGAGGAAGAAATCTGATATACAGATAAGTGGGGCATATAGAATGCCAAACAATCATAACCAAAATAAATCTATACCAAGACATATAATAATTAAGATTCCAAATATACAGCATAAAAACAGAATACTAAAAGCTGTTAGAGAAAAGACATAACTCACCTATCAAGGAAAGCCCATTAGAATCACGGCAGATTTTTCAGCACAAACCCTAAAGTTAAGATGACTTGGAATGAAGTATTTCAAACCCAGAAAGAAAACAACTTTCAACCCAGATTGATATACCTTGCAAAATTTTCTTTGAAATTTAATGAAGAAATAAGATACATCCATAACAAAGAACAACTGAAGAAATTCATGTCTACCAAACCAACCCTAAAAAGAGTACTTAAAGACATGCTAGATAGAGATAAAAATGACTACAATTTCCAGAACAACAGAAAGAAACCATCAGACAGGGCAAGCAATTAAACAAGAAGGAAAAGCAGAAAACCAACAGCAGGAAAATAACTTGCAAAGTTGAGCCAGTACATACCAGTTATATCCATCAATGTAAATGGCCTCAATTCACCAATTAAAAGAAATAGATTGACAGAATGGATCAAGAAACAGGATCCAACAATACACTGTATACAAGAAACACATCTGACTCAAAAGGAAACTCATAGACTAAAATTCAAAGGATGGAAAACAATATCCCACATGACAGGAACCCAGAAAAAGATCAGGGGTAGCTATCCTATTTGCAGGCAATGTGAACTTCAAACCAAAAATGATCAAAAGAGATAAAGAAGGTCACCACATACTTGTCAGGGGGAATAATTCAAGAAGAAGAGCTAACAATCATAAACAGATATGCACCAAATACGGGAGCACCCAACTATATAAGACAAATACTAAATGAAAAACCAAACAAGCAACAGCACAATTGTAATAGGGGACCTTAATACCCCATTGTCACAAAAAAACAAACAAGCAACAGCACAATTGTAATAGGGGACCTTAATACCCCATTGTCACAAAAAGATAAATCAACTAGACAAAAAGTCAGCAAAGAAATAACAACTGAATCAAACCTGTGAGCAAATGGATTTAGGCATACAGAATGCTCCACCCAAAGACATCAGAATACACATTCTTTTCAGCTGCAGATGGGACATTCTCTAAAATAGACCATATGTTAGCCCATAGAACATTCTTAAGTACATATAAAGGAATTGAAATTATCCCATGCATATTATCTGACCATAGTGCACTGAAATTGGAAATTAATAGCAAAAGAAATTACAAAACCTACATAAATACATTGAAATTAAATAAAAACCCTCCTGAGCAATCAATGGGTTACAGGTGAAATTAGAGAAATTAAGCAATACCTACAATTCAATGAAAATGCAGATACAACATACCAAAACCTGTGGGACACAATGAAAGTGGTTCCAAGAGGGAAATATATAAGCAATAAATTGTCAAGAAAACATCAAGGAAACAGAATGAGCACAAATAAACAACCTAATGCTACATTTCAATATTCTAGAAAAAAAAGTAAGTGAAACTCAAAGCTCATAGAAAACAGGAAATTGTAGTAAAGATCAGAGCAGAAATTAATGCAATTGAGACAAAAAATACAAACAATTTATCAAAGAGCTATTTTTTTAAAAGAATAAACAAAATTGATAAACCTCTAGCCAACTTGATAAAAAAAAAAGAAAACAAAAGTCAAATGCATGCAATAAGGACTGAAAAGAGAGAAATTACCACATATCCCATGGAAATTCAAAAGATCATGAATACCTACTTTGAAAATCTTTGCTCACATAGGGTGGAAAACACAGAGGAAATGGACAGATTTCTAGAAATTTATGAACTACCAAAGCTCAATCAAGAAGATATAACAATTTTGAAAAACCCAATATCAGCTACTGAAACTGACAACATGATAAAAAACTTACCAACAAAGAAAAACCCAGGTCCTGATGGATTCACAGCTGAATTCTATAAGAAATTTAGAAAAGATTTAACACCAATACTCCTCAAACTCTTCAATGAAATTGAAAGGGAAGCAATCCTCCCTAACTCATTCCTAGAGGCAAGTATTACTCTAATACCAAAACCAGAGAAAGACCCAACTAAAAAGGAGAACTACAAGCCAATCTTACTAATGAACATTGATGTAAAGATTCTCAATAAAATACTGGCAAATAGAATGCAGCAAATCATCAAGAAGGTTATACATCATGACCAAGTGGGATTTATCACCAGAATGCAGGGACGGTTTAATATACACAAATCAATAAATGTAATACATCAAATCAACAGAACCAAAGGAAAAAATCACATGGTCATCTCAATAGACACAGAAAAAGCTTTTGATAAAGTCCAACACTTGTTCATGATAAAAAACCCTACAGAAACTTGGAATAGATTGTATCTACCTCAGTCTGTTAAAGGCCATATATGACAAACTAGCAACCAACATTATACTAAATCAACAAAAGCTAAAGAAAATAACCTCCAACCCAGATTGATGTACCCTGCAAAACTGTCTCTCAGGATTGATGGAGAAACAAGATGCTTCCATGACAAAGAGAAACTGGGGGAATTTGTGACCACCAATCCAACCCTACAAAAAAGTACTGAAGGACATTCTAGAAAGAGAGAGAGAAAAAAAACAAAACCCAGGATTTCAATAACAGTGGCAGACAGGCCTCAATGAATGGGGCAGACAGTGGAATGAAGGAGAAAAGTAGACAACCAATGGCAGAAAAATAGCACAGCAGAAATGAGGCAGAGAAGGTTGACTATAATCTCTAACATAGATGGTCTTGATACACTAACAAAAAGAAACACAGGCAGAGTAGATCAGGAGGTAGGGCCCATCAAGATGCTCTGTTTTGGAAACATAATTAACCTGAAAGAGGGTTTATGGACAGAAAGACAAATATGAGAAAACAATGCTCTATATGACAGGGAACCAGAGAGAAATAGAGGCAACTCAACCAGCACCTGCAGATAGGTTGAAAAGACATGATACTTTTGTGCAGTAGAGAACTACTCAACTATAACGAAGGAAAACCTTGAGGCTTTTATAGGTAAAGGAATACAACTCGAGATCAAGCCCAGGAGTCAGAAGGTCAGAACCAGTTAGGATAAATAGCAGATTGCTCCCACCAATCTAAAAACTGAGGGAGTTAGTGGGACCCAAAATGCGCAGTGCACCCTGTGGGAGTGAAAGGGGAGGAATTGTCTAAAAAAGGAAGGCAGAGGATATTGTTAATAGTGTATCAGGATTTAAAATCCACATTACTTTCACTGCTCTGTTTAGATGGATTATATTCTGTTCCAGTTTGTCTACTTGTACCAGATTTGAGGACACAGACAGCTATCCCGAAAATAGCAGGACATAGTACAGTAATCATCTTTAATTTCCTATTAACTTAATCTGAAGCCCTATATTCCATTCAATCCAGCTAGTCCCCTCTTGGGTATTTTCCCAGAAAAACTGAAAAGGTTATGTCTCAGCAATATATGTGCACCCATGTGTTTTAGCAGAGCAATTTGTAATAGCCAAATCTTAGAAACAACCCAAATGCCCATCAACCGCATAGTAAAAATGGATGAAAAAGGTGTGGTATTTTTATACAATGGAATATTACTCAGCTATAAAAAGGATGATCTTGAGGCTTTTATAGGTAAATGGAGGCAACTTGAGACTATCCTCATAAGTGAAATAAATCAGACTAACATTTGTAAATATCATATTGTTTCTCTAGTATAAAAAAATACAAAAAATAAACTGAAAGAATAATAAGATCCAAAATGTATAATAGATATTATAATAATTAAAGGGAAGGAAAGTGCTCTAAAGGATATAACTGTATGTATGCTTACCTGTGCAAGATAGATAACCATACTACTAAGTTTTTGATAGTTCCTCAAACAGAATAGTTTGTTTTGTCATTGTGATTGTTCACTTTTTATGCTCTGATTTTGTAACTTGAACAACTACTTCTAAGATAAAAATATGTAATATATGAAGTAGTGATGATTTCTTAATCTTTTTTGAAATTCTGTATCATTTTTACCCTTTTTTTCTGTTTTGCTTTTTAAAAAAAATATATAAAAAAGAAAGAAAACTGAGGAATTGCTTCTACTCTTCCAGGCTCTACCACCTCACTACCTGTAGTGTCCTCTGACTGGGGCAAGTAGCACAGGATTAACACCTCTCATTTTCTAGGAACAAACGAACTCATGACCTCTACCTCACACTTCCCAGGCAGGCACTTGTGTTGCTGAGCTAAACACCCCGGCCCAACAGTGCTTTTCTCAGTATGGCCACAGATCACATTAGCTCTGTGGTGGTTACTATTGACTCACTTAAAAGTGTCACTCAACTAAAAGGTTTTTTTGTTTTATAAATGATCCTGCTAATCCAGGTCAAGTCAAACTCTCTGCAGTGATTAGTGTGCACTTTATAATGCATAATTTTTATTAGTAATTATGTGTCTAGCCACATGCTAGGTTCTTTACATAATAAATTATTATTATGGCTACCACATACTGATCACTTTTACTATGTGCCAGATAATGGGCTAAACCCTCCACATGCTTCATTCAAACCTTATAGGAACCACCTAAATCAGGCCTTATTAACCCCACTTTATTGTTGAAGGCACTGAAGCTTCTAGGAGTGACATCATTTTCCAAGGTCATCCATGTAAGGCTCCAACCAGACCTGACTCCACCAGCCCTCAGCCTGCTTGCCAGCAGAAGCACTACTGTCTGCAGGGAACTCAGTTCAGTACTGAAGAAGTTGTCACTGGCAAGCGCAGGAAAGGACATAAGATAAGACAAGGAGTTTTGCAGCTCCTGGGACACCTGGAGACACCTGAGAATTTACACCAGACATTTCAAGGACTCTGCCCACTGAAGTGCATGTTTATTGGGATCTTCTTCCTGCCTTCTTCTCTCCATCATTATAAAAAGGACACTTTGGGGCAGTCAGTCGTCATACT
This sequence comes from Dolichotis patagonum, assembly GCA_004027295.1. Taxonomy (NCBI): domain Eukaryota; kingdom Metazoa; phylum Chordata; class Mammalia; order Rodentia; family Caviidae; genus Dolichotis; species Dolichotis patagonum. The sequence continues at coordinate 22,465 of PVJX010018791.1, forward strand.
GTCCGCCTGCACCCAAGCACAATAAATTCCACGCCATGTTGCCTTTACTCTTGCCTGGTGGTCTCTGCTGGTTCCCATATGTTATATATGTCATAATCAGTAGGTGGCAGAGCCAGGAGTTGGCTTCAAAGTCCACACTGTCCTGCTTTATATTTGCGGCTATGGAGAACAAGGCTCAAAGAGGTTAAATAACTTATTGGAGATCATACAGGTGGTAACTGATGGGTAAATGGAAATGCAGACCCAGGTCTTGCCTGACCCAAAGCAGGGTCCATGCTCTCGAGAAAAAGAGCCCTTTGAAGGAGTGTTGAGCGTACGTAGATCTGAGGCAAGTCACTTCTGGTTGAAGTGACGACTCGTGTGTTAGGGACTTCAAAATCATAAACCACTGATCTAATGTAAGACAGTGCTGTCTTTTCTATCACCCCGACTTGCCAAATCAAATTTGGGAGCCTTTAAAGGGAGGATGTACTTCACTATATCAGTGATCGATTTGCTTATATTACACAGAAGCCCACTTCAGCCAGTTAAGCAAAAAGTGCAATTCAAGATAAGGAACCAGAGCTCTCTCCCAGATCTCAGGGGCAGGCCCGTCACAGGACGACCTCACTCCGGGACTGCTCCTGTTCAGTACAGATAGCTCTCCATGGATGTCCGCCCTTCCCTTTTCTTCCCTTGGATCGTTGATACCTCTTCTTGTCCAAGAGAGTCTCCTGGGGAAGTCTGCATGTCATTGCCCAACCTAGACTTGCAGCAGGCTGTCTGGGCTCTTGTCCTAATTCCAAAGTTCAGGGATCAGTCTGCCCAGGCTGGCCTCTGGAGCGGTCATGCCTGAGTCAGGGGCCCTCCTCTGGCCCAGTCTGCTAGACAAGGAAGGACGGGCTGCAGAGAGCAAACAGGGACCCAGGAGCTCCCTTGGGTGAGGTCAGAAAGGAGCTTGTGGCCTGGACAGGTACTTGAGAACTCAAGAAGGTGGTACTTCAGTTTGGCCTGGCCAGGGGACTAGGAGGAGGCTAAGTGGATTTTAAATTTTTTTTTTTTTTTTTGAGAAGATACTGGGAATCAAACTGAGGACCTCACATTTGCCAAGCAGGTGTTGCACCACTGAGCTAAATCCCCGGCCCTAAGTGTATTTTTTATTTTGTGCTAGGGATCGAACTCATGACCTCACATTTGCCAAGCAGGCACTTACTCCGCTGAGCTAAACCCCAGCCACGTGGATCATTTTTATGCCCACTCATTTCTGAGTGCCAAGCTTCTTTGAGATAAAACGCCATTTTGTGTGTGTGTGTGTGTGTGTGTGTGTGTGGTGTTGTGTTTGTGTTTTTGGTACTGGAGACTGAATGTAGGGTAGGGCTATATCACTAACACTTTTTATTTTATTTTTTATTTTGAGATAGAGTCTCACAAAGTCATTAAGTCATTAAGATCCCAGGCTGAGTTCAGATTTGCATTCCTCCTGCTTCAGCCTCCCAGAGTGCTGGGATTACACACACTTGGCTGGTAAAATTTTACTTGAGATGCTAGGTTCTCTGAAAGATTCTTAAAGTCTAATGAAATATGTGTAACTGCTTAAGACTCCTTGGGATTTGCCTACTTGTTTTTCTTAGTCTCTGAAGGATGGTTTATAGGCCAGTCCCAAAGGATTTCCCATCTGGCCTTCCTGAGTCACTGCTCAGCCTTGGAAATATGACAGCTATGTTTGTTGCTTTTGAAATTTGCCTTTCTGGGTCTTGGTTTCCTCTCCACAGATTCCATCTATATTTTCCTTTGCTTGCTGTTTCTGAATAACAGACATATAGAATATTAGAACTGGAAAGTCCCTGGATCCAAATACCCTTCAGCTCTCAAATGTGGACTCGAGATGTGGGAGAGAAGAGATGAATGAATGCAAATGTGCCCAAGAGTGGTGCAGCAGAAGGTTTCAGGACGAACGTATTGAACAGGCATACTCTTGCTTAGGATGACGCTCGTTGCATTTGAGTAAAATAGTCAAGCGTAGGGGCTGAGGCTGTAGCTCAGCAGTAGAATGCTTGCCCCACACATGTGCAAGGCCCTTGGTTCCATTCCCAGCTATGCCCCTACAAGTCAGGTACAGAAAAGCACGAAGCAAAACAAAAGCAAACCCTCCCAAAAGCACGTGTAGGTTGTAATGGATAAAGCAAAATAATTGAAATATACAGGAATGAATGACATTGGGAAACTCCACATTGATAAACAGGTGATTGGTCATGGGAATGAATAAATAGATAATGCAACAGAATGGAACATTGGCTTTTGTTTCTGTATAGACTTACAGTTATTTCCCAGTTGCTCCATTTCCAGTCAGAGAATCATCATGACCTGTCAGACACTGGCCCCACCTCCACAGGCACTGCTTTTTTTTTTTTTTACTAGGTAAACACAAATTCTTTACTGGGCTGTTCTTTCTTTTCCAGGTCATCAAATTCTAGCCTCAGGAACAGCTGGATCTATATTTCAAGGTGAACTTCTTGGGATCTGGCTGCTCTGCTTTCTCTGGGTTGCTCTGACCTCGCCTCTGAGGCTACAGAGAGGCCTCGAGGGACAGGATGGGGTCTTTGGTTCTCACCGAGGTTCTCAGATGCAGCCCTTCTTGGCATAGCTCTGGCCCAAGTCAGGACTGAGTATTAGAGGGAGATGCTTTTTAAATGGGAGGTAAACAGGACGAAGTGACCTTGGGCAAATCCCTTCCGTCATTGCTGGAGCTCAAATGCCTCCTCTGATAAACAAGAGGATTTAACTCCACCTTATTGGTGCTCTCATTCCATAAATATCTTTGGAGTTAGAGGATTCCTGGCATTTGCTTGGTATGTGTGCAGATAATCGGAGGAATCGAACTCAGCGTTTAGAATGACCCACAGTCAGATGAGGCAATGCCTGGCATATAATGTGGTTCTATTATCAAGTGGGTATCTGTCTCTCTGAGAACACACTGGCCTCTTACCTCCCTTGGCTGGCCCTGAGCTGTACTCTTTTGCTGTGAGCCTCTTGCCCAGGAGGTCTTTCCTCATTCCTTTCTTGATCTTATAAATGCTGCAGTTGGCTTTCTTTCTCCCAGGTAGAGCCTTTGCCACTGTGTATCTCTGCTCTCCCGACCCAACCTTGAGTGTGGTAAGTGCTGAAACGGGGAAGAGACTGGGAGGGCTGGAGGAGGAGGAGGGGCTCCGCTGGGGAAAGCCTGCTAGGACTGCAGGTTGCTTCCTGTCTTCCCAGCAGTGAGGTAGCTCTGTCAGTCTGGGACAAAGTGACATTCTTCTTCCCTTCTCGGAGGCAGGACTGAGTGGTTTCCAGGAAGAGGACAGGCAGGCAGAGCCCAGCATTAGATGTATCCAGGGGAGGAGGGAAGGAAGCTGGTTGGAGCAAGAGCCAAGAAGGATTTGGAGCTTGGGGCAGCAGTAGAAGGAACAGGTTTACCCGCATTCTTGGTCCTTGGAGTCCAAGGCACTTTCTGTTTTTGTTCCTGCCAATCACAGACTCTACTACTCAGGGTTTTCCCAGCATCAAGCCTTTCCACTTGTGCTTCTCATTTTCACAACATCCGGAGGTGGGTACTACTGGAGCCGCCTTACAGATGAGGAGACTGAGGTTCAGAGAGGAAGAATCACATGCTCAAACTCACAAGGGCTGATAGAACCTGCTGTGTACAAGCCCTACTCCATGTAAGAGCAGTTCCTCTTCTCAGTAGCCCAGTAAGGTGCTTAAATGAGAAGACCCAAATGAGAAGACCCAGTAAGTGCTTAAAAGCGAAGGGTCAAGCCACTGGACCCTAGGCCCAGAACTAATACCATGGAGTTGAAGTGTGATAGGCCTAGGTCTGTTGGGTTCCAAGTCCCACCATGTTAACCTCCTCTTAAAGACCAGGAAACAGAGCCTCAGAAAGGTAAGCCCCACACCAGCTCACACCTCCAGCATGCGGTAAAGCTAGTCTCCAGCCCAGATCTGATTCCAAACCTGTTGTCTTTGCCACTGTGCTGTAGCACCTCTGTAAAAGTTTTTTCACAGTGTCACTGGTTGCTACTGCATGACTATGTTGTCTCTGTCGAAGAGACAAAGGCAGAGGGCAGAAAGGGCCCTAAACTATCATCATCATCATCATCATCATCATCATCATTAAATGCTGTTACTTATTGCTAATGTAGCAGGGTCAGCATTGACACTGTATGATTCAGATTTGCAGAAATAAAACTTTCTCCTACATCTGTCAGCTTGATTACATCTCTGCTTCCCCCAACATATTTCTGGGTTAAAATTTATTCTCTTTATGACAACTGAATGCAATGGGTGGTCTTGCTTTTTTTTCTCTCTGAAGGACATTTGGGGGCAACTATAAAATCTGGAGTAGGTCTAGATTGATCATCTTGTCTGATGTTCATTCTCCAGTTTTGATAACAGTACCGTGGCCATGTAGGACACCTTTGTTGGTAGGAAATACACACGATGTATCTTGGAGGTAAAGGGGGAATCACACTGACAACTTTTAACCTTTCAGGAAGAGATGCACAGGCACACGTACTCTCACACATAGAAAAAGCAAATATGGTAAATCTGAAGAATTTGGAGAAGGGTGTCTTGGAACTGTTTGCACTATTCTTACAACTTTTCTGTAAGTCTGAAACTGTTTATGCAAAGCAAAACAAAAAATTAAATGGCAAAATTTACTCTCCTTTGGAAAAATAATCAGTTCTGGGTTGGAAGCTTCCATGGGGTTGCTTTTCTCTCCAGTAGTGCCTCTTCCCCAAGATCAAAGCTGGTGGTGTCAAGCAGGATATTAGTGGGCCTGAAGGACAAAGGGCATCCATAATAGCACGCTTTGCCAGTTACAGTTAAATGAAGAAACAAAGACCTCAGTGAATAATACATTCATAATGATTTGTTAGGTCTTAGACCCAAAACAATCCCATAAAGCACAATGGCATTTTGGGGTCATACATTGTGTACATTCTTTATGACACAGAACTATCTATTTCCAGAACAAGACAGACAGCATGGACAGACAAGACAGACAACAAACAGACCTGGTTGCCATACCTAATGGCCCAAAGATATAAAAAAAGTGAGCATTCTTTAAAAACCATCCTGCCTTGAGCTGAGACCTGATTTAGATTAGAACTTCTTTGTGAGTTTCTTTTGTAAATTTCTTTCAGGACTAAGATATCGGCGTGGACACTATCTGAAAAGGACAAGGAAGACATTTCTGAAGCAACTTCTAAGAAAAATGTTGATAAGCATCATAATCATCATAATTCCCTGGGCCCCAAGGGGTAACTCTTGTGTGCATAAAAAGATATTCAAACTCCCACTTAAAGCAAATGCCTTTGTGGCACTTCCTGCCTTTTTCCTTGAAGGTGTAAATGTTTCTATATCTGTTTTACACTAAACTTTGTCTGTAGTTCTGTGCCTGTGTCTTTTGCAGAATTCTTTCATCAAAGTACAAAGGACCAAGGACTAAGGGGCTAATGTCTTTGCCACACGCTGGTGGTGTGAGGTGGGGCAAGGCTTACTTTTCTGAGGCTCTGTTTCTTGGGCTTTAAGGGGACCTGGAGCCCAACAGACCAAGGTCGATCATACTTTGACTCATACTTAGTTCTGGGCCCAGGGCCCAGTAGTTTGAGTTTTGGTCTACTCTTCTGTAAATTGAGCGGCTCGCTGGGCTATTGAAAGGAAGAACCATTCTTATATGCAATAAGGCTTGCACACAGGGGTTCTATCAGTCCTACTGAGTTCGGGTAACCTGACCTACTGGTGACAGCCTTACACTTCAATCCCATGGATGGTATTGGGTCCAAGCTTCTACTCTTGAAAGCCTTACTGGCTTCCTCGCCCTGTTTGGGCTTTGTGTCAGTTCCTCCCCATTACTTTTCTGCTGGTGTAACTGGTCCAGTCTGGTTTTGGGCCCAAGTTTGCGTCACTCCCGAAGACTATGTGGTATGTGTCATCAAGGCTGTATAAGCTGAATCCTCCTCCCCTTGACCCTAAGCTTCTCACCACTAGGTCTTATCTGTACATAGACACACCCACTGGAAACTGCTGAGGTTTAACTATGGCCCCTAAAGGCCTTGGGGGAATGAGGCACTTGTTTGAGTCAGTCTCATCAGGAAAACAGAAATCATACTGTGGTTGTTAGAGAGACAAACTAATACGAGGAATTGGCTCAGCAGTATTTCACAGCTGGGAAAGCAAACAGTGAGACAGCAGAGTAGTAACTGCAGGAAGCATGCCAACCATTGGATGGGAGAACACGGGGAAATGGAGTCAGGGAGCCCAGCAGCTGGAACTCATACTCTGGAAGAGTGTGCCTGTGGAGCCCCGCAGCTGGAGTGTCCAAAGACCTCTATGGGAATGTGGGAAAAGCCTGGAAATTGGAGCCAATGGTTCCTACAGCTAATCACTGCCAGGAGGAGAAGCTGTTGCAGGAATACCCACAGGGAGGAGCAGCTAGTGGACAGGATGGAGTCCCTCCTTCCTTGACCAGTCTTGCTCTCTAGTGCCCCCTATTGGCAGAGCCTACCACGGAAACAGCTGGCTGGACCGAGCCAAGTTTGACAGAGTGCCTGCCCAAGCTTTGCCACAGGGAAGGTAGAAGGGTGCTTGGGGCTGAGTGAAGGAATCCAACTACTGCCATCCTGATCAGAGACCCCTCTAAATGCCCCTCCCCACCTGGGAACTCATAGCACCATCAGCCCTGCTATGAATAGGAGCTACATCTCCCTGCGCTTTCCCAAGCCTCGTTCTTGGGCAACCACGACCACTTATGCTTTCTTAGGCTTTGTTCTTGGCAGGGAGCTGCAGCATCCTCTCTCTGTCTCCCCCTACCCATGACCCTACAAAAGGGCCCATTGCCTACATGCCTAAAGGAGAGCAGCTGGTCTGATCTCCAGTGCTAGAGTGGTCCTTCTCAAGTTTGTTCTGTAATAAACCTGTCCTGTTGAGCTCATACCTGTTTCTTTTTTTCCTTTTTCCTAACATTTGGTAGCCTATAGAGGGAAGGGTCAAAAGGACCACTCCAATATTCCCGCCCCTTCCTTTTGTGTCCCTAATGCTTTCCAACGGGGCCTAGTCCTCTCTCTTTGCCCTTGTTCTCTCTTCCTTATGGACTCCAGGAGGTCATTTGCCATTTCCTGCTAACCTTGCACTCAACACCAGATACTTCATTATCCAGCCCAGGGCTGTAAAGATTGCCCCTTACCTTCTCCCAGGTGAGCCTGTGGAGTATAGGCTCACCCCACACTGCCAGGGGGTCCCGCAGAGCCAGACTTTTCTGTGGATTTCTGCCGACGTTGGAGTAGGGACGCCCGCCCAGTCTCTCAGGAAAATATTCTCTGACACGACCAGGCCATGTCCACTAGAGAATCTCCAGGTCCCTAGTGCTGTCTGGGGATCACAGCCACTCTCTTATGAGTTACTATGGGTTCCCACATTTTCAAATTCTGGCAGATCAGTTACTATAAGGTCCTAAATGTCTATACTTGCCCAATATTCTGGAAAAATCTGCAGTGGGGCTTCTGAAGAGATTGGAGCAGGAGGGCAGATACTCTTTTGGGTGGCCTTCTAGAAATTCTTTCAGCCAAGTGTGGTAGCACATACCTATAATCCCAGCACTCGGGAGGCTGAGACAAGAGGATCGTTGTGAGTTCGAGACCAGCCTGGGCTACAAAGTGAGCTCGAGGCCAGCCTGAACTGCATAGTGAGACCCTGTCTCAAAAAGACAAAAAAAGTTTCTTTCACTCACTCAGTTTAAAAGGGGGATATTCAGCCTAATCATCTCATATTTTATTCATCCAATTGCCTGAATTTGGCACATTTAATTTCCAAATGCTTTGTGTTCTTCATAACTGCCTGCAGGGAATTGGCCAGTGACATGAAGTCCCTTATTCCCAAGCTTTCTTTGCTCTCCACGCAGATTTTCCTCCCACCCCCTGCTTTCTGTCTCACTATTTCTTTCAAAAATTACTCTGCCCACTCTAGAGATAAGACCCTACAAGGGGACTCTAAACTGCAATAGAATATACCAGTTAGGTCTATTTTGCAAAAAAGAAAGACCAAAGGCAACAAAAGTTAAGCCAGTAAATTATGCTAAACTGAGAGATTAATTAGGAAAAAAAGGAATCTTCATTAGTATTTTTATAGATGCTCAAGAACTGCTTTGAGCTCAACAATTTATTTTTCTTTCTTTGACTCTCTTTGAGATTTCCATGGAAAGCTGTTTGCATAGGTTTTCAGAATGGCCAAATTTATTAAAGCCTCCCTTTTGCAGCCTATGGAATTCCATTTGAGTCTAAACAAACAAATTCATTTTTTTTCTTTTTCTTTTTGAGACAAGGTGTCACTATGCAGTTCAGGCTGGCTTTGAGCTCACTTTGTAACCCAGGCTGGTCTCAAACTCACAAGGATCCTGCCTCAGCCTCTTGAGTGCTGGGATTACAGGAGTGCACCACCACACCCAGCAACAAATTCATTTCTAACAATTGGAACCTAAGTCACAGGGACCAGGTTAAAGTTATTTATGGTAATAAGTTTTTAGGCTCAAGCATCAGGATTTCCCTTATTTGTTTTCAAGCTACTTGTGATAAGATGTGTACGAGAGAGAGCCAGCAGATACACCTCTGCCTGCCTGGTGCCACCACCAGAAGGCCCTTTCCTGGGGCAGCCAGTGCAGGCAGAGAGAACCAGCAGATCTGCCTCTGCCTGCAGGGAGCTGCCACTGGAAGGCTATTTCCTGCAGGTGGCCAGCAGGATCAGGGACACACAGCCAGGTAGTCCCTGTGCACCTGTAGGCCACCATTGGAGGCTCTTGGTTCCCTCAGGCAGCCATGACCCAACAGCGGAATCAGACAAACACACCCCATGTGTCTGCCACCATCAAAGGAGTCCCAGTGTAGACACACAGGCTGAGAGAAGCAGCTCCACCTCCACACACACCTGATCATCAGGGAAGCCCCAGTGTAGCTGCACAGGTCTGGAGAAGCCTGCTCCACACCCTGCTATCTCCCTGTAAATCTGGGGTTAGAGGAACCCAAGTGCCTGTCCCATCCCCTTACACCATGGAGGGGCAACCAACATAGGAAGTGCCTGGGGCCCCACAACCAGCTTGTTGGGAGGAACCCAGGAAAATGTCAAGATGAAGGGACAAAAGGCAATCTCAGACCTCTAGTCCACACAAAATAAGTCTGGGAGATACAGTCATGGAAGCAAACAGAAGTCACGCAACTGAAATCTCTGAAAGGATAGCCACTGAAGTAAGGAAACAACTTCATGAGATTATAAAAGCAGTGAAGTCAGAAATAATGTCTCAGGTAAAAGAAGAAATCACAAACATACTGAAAGAATTGTTCAGCAGGTCTAAAGACATAGGAAAATGATGGAAACCTTGAATGAATGTAGAAAGGAATTACAATGCATGAAACAGATCCAAAGAGAGATCTAGGAAATTAAAAATTCAATCAAAAGCTCGCAAAACTACTTGAAAGAGACTGAAAATAGACTTTCAAACCTTGAAGACAGGATTGTAGCTAGTGATCATGAAAGGAAAGATCTCATAAAAACAACATGGAATCAGGAATTAACAACTCAATGGTTGCAATATGATGCAAAGAAGCATAATTTAAGAGTGATAGATGTTGGTGAAGAAGCAAGGGTCAACACAAATGAAATTAAAAGGCTATTTACAGAAGTAATGGAAGAAAACTTCCCAAACATGGGAAATAGATCTGACATGCAGATAAATGAGGCACATAGGACTCCAACTAGCCATGACCAAAGTAAATCTACACCCAGACATTTGATAATCAAGATCCCAGAAATTCAGCACAAGCATAGAATATTAAAAGCTGTTAGAGAAAAGAAACAGATCACCTATAAAGGAAAACCAACCAGAATCACAGTAGACTTATCAACACAAACCATCAAGTCAAGAAGCGTTTGGAATGAAGTGTTTCAAATCCTGAAAGAAAACAACTTCCAAACCAGATTAAGCTACCCTGCAAAAGTATCTTTCAAAACTGATGGAAAAATAAGATACTTCTATGATAAAGAACAACTGAAGGAATTTATGACTACCAAAGCAACTCTACAGAGACTGCTACAGGATATTCTAGAGGGAAATAAAGATGACCATGGTTCCAGGAATAGCAGCACAGGAAGATCGCAAACAAGACAGACAATGGAATGAAGGGGAAAAGTGGAGGCCGACAACAGGAAGATAGCATGGCAGAGACAAACCAATGTAGGCTGGTTGTAACCATTAATGTAGATGGCCTCAGGTCAGCAATAAAAAGAAACACAGGGAGAGTGGATCAAGAAACAAGACACACATTTAACTAGAAAGGAAATTCATAGATTGAAAATCAAAGGAGAGAAAATAACTGTTCCAAGTGACAGGGGACTAGAAAAAAAGCAAGGGTAACTTGCCCATCAACCGCAGAATGGATAAGAAAGATACGGTATTTTCATGCAGTGGGAAGCTACCCAGCTATAAAGTAGAATAATCTCAAGGCTCCTGTAGGTAAATGGAGGCAACTGGAGACCATGTTCATGGGTGAAACAGTTCGAACTCATACATGTGAACCCGAGCAGAAGAAACAGAAGGAGTTAATGGGATCCAAAAGTAAAATAGTTATTGTAAGAGTGATAGGGGAAGAAACACCTGGGAGGGAAAGGTGAAAACTACTGTTAATTTATTATTGTCTTGTCTTGAACTCTTGTGTTGTTTTCACAATTTTGTTAGGTTTGCTTTGTTCTTTTCTTGTTTTGTTAGATTTTACTCTGATGATAGGGGCAGCTATTTTGAATATAATGGTATATATTATGGTAACCATAGTTTCCAATTATATTGCTTTGAAGTCTTATAATGCTTTAATTCATTTGGTTAATTGGTTTGATTATGTTTTGTTGGGTTTTTTATGTGTGATGGTATGAACAGCTATTTTGAAGAAAATGAGACATTATAGTAGCCATTACTGATTTCCTATCATCTTGCTTTGAAGTCCTATCATGCTTTTGTTCCTCCATTTTGATTGGTTCTATCCTTTTGTGTTTTATTTGATTTTATTTGTGTGATGGTATGGACAACTTTTTTGAGGAAAATAAGGTATTATAGTAGCCATTGTTCATTTCCTGTTATCTAGTTTTAAAGTCCTGTACTGCTTTCATTCTTTTGAATGGTTTATAGTATTTTGTTACATTTGCTGTTATTGTGTGTGAGGGTATGGTCAACTATTTCAAAGAAAACAAGAGATATCATGTTAACCACTGCTGATGTCCTGTTGTCTTGTGGAGTGCTGTGTTGCTTGCATTGTTCTGTTCTGATTTGCTTCGTTCTGTTTTATTTTGTTTTATTCTCTTTAAAATAAAAAAAGTTTTAAAAAGATGTGATGAGATAGTCAGCATTGTTATGTATGTGTTGCAACAGATTTTCAAACACTGTGCAGTCCAGGCAATGTCAAATAAGATACATTCTTCTTAGACGGCACACTATTGAAAGATGGCAAATTTAGATAAAAGTTTCTTCATGTCATTTAGTGTTGTCATCATGATTATTATGCTGCAGTGTGATCTCAAGTGTTCCCAGTGAAGCTTTGTAATTGTTATCTGTTAACATTCTGCAGGGATTCAACTTCTAAGATAACCATGATTAGTAAGGAAATAACACTTTCTTGGCCATGTTATATATCTCTAGGTCAAGATCGTAAGATTAAACTGACTGTTTCACTGCCATACTGATTTCCTGGGTGTTCAACAACTGAGGGTTGGAGCCCAAAGCTAGAAAGGTAATTGGCTAAGAGGACAGCCAATATTTTGGCCCTGGCTCTCCAAGGTTAACAAGGACCCACACATGAGAGGACCTTTCTATATTATCCTACAATTTTGTTGAGTCTCCCAACATCCTGACTGGGGAGACTGTTGATCTCAGAAGGCAAGAGTCAACCAATGCATGATGTGCTAAAAGAGAATCACCAACCATGCTTCCATGGAAAGCCACATGGTCAAATGAGACCATGACCCATGTTGGCAGTTAACACTGACAGAGGAGGTGTCAGGCTCTGCACATAGTTCCCAAAGTACTACCTCAGGAAATTTGACCAATCTTGGTAGATAATGAGGTTAATTTTGATTAACACAGGTCCTCTTTAATGTGATCTTGAACACATAGCAGAAAAGTACATTATAAGCAAAAAATAGTAAGGTAATAGTAATATAAACCCAACATACAAAGGGGTCTCCAGTCACTGACTCCTGCTGATAATTTCTGGCTAACCTACAGACAGGTCTAGGAGACAGCTGTTTGTAATTTTGTGGTTACACTTGCTATTTCAATCCCTTAAGAACAGTGTCTGGATGCAATTTCGTCTGCAATTTCTCTTTCCATTCTGAAGCTCACGCTTTGGTCATATGTGCTTTAGTCTCTTGGTAAAACTTGTTTATCCTCACCTAGAGACTGCCAAACTCCCAGTGATCATACAGATGGGATGAAAGATAAAAGTGCTTGGGATCCATTTCCCCCAAGCAGTCTATCCAAGGTGCATATGTGTTACATTTCATAAAATATACTGTACTTTTATCCCAGATAATCTTGGTAATGTAACTGCAGCTCTGCAGGAGGTAGATTCTGAGACACAGGCAGTACAACAGGACCCCCTGCAGAGTTCATGGGATTCATGGAAGTCTACTATCCTATCTTAAATTCTTCCCTTTATAGTGCCTGTCTTCCTCTTTCTACTTGCCTGTTTATTATTGCCATGCCTATTTTTAAACAATTTATTTAAAAGATTTCCAACAGGATTGCACCCATTTCCTAGGCAGTAGCCAAAGATCACATCAATATGGTTCTTCTTTAGTCTAGTTCTTCTCAACATTTCACTCACTTTTTCCATCGGTGGGTCTTACCTGTAGCAATTGTTAATATGCAATAGAGAAATATTTTTTAACATAACAACTCACATCAGCCATTGTTTGAGAAAATACATAATGTCAATAAGTTATTGTAAAATCAGTTTTTGTACTGTAATAAAGTCTACATCATTTAGATGAATTTAAAATGCATTCAGGGTTCCTTCAGTGCTGGAGCCTCCTACTGTGGTCATACTGACACTGAATTATTGAGATGCTTTTGCCCTCATTGGCAAATACCTCCTATTCCTGCCCTGTTCCAAAGCCCATTTCTCCCCAAGCCTTTGCAAACCTTTTCCCAACTCTCTACAGCTCAAACAAAACAAACCCTTTCAAACATTTCTGTTATGAGTACCTATCAATGTTTTATTCCAATCTTGCTGCAAGGAAAAAGGTCTCTTGCAGATTAATTTAAAAATTTATTTCTGGAAGGGAAAAGAGAATGGCTAGAATATCAATTCTTAGATAAAGAAGAAAAAGAGAATATTGCCTGGTTG
>PVJX010018792.1:0-36021 GCA_004027295.1 Dolichotis patagonum
TATTTTTTTCCTATAGCGCTGTTCCACTTGCTAAGTTCAGATGAGTGGAACCGGAAGATGGCCGTGACCAGTGTTTCTGTAGGCAGCTGCAGCAGACGATGTGGCCCCGATCACACCTCCGCCACCACGCTGTAGCCGGCCGCTGTCTCTCCCAGCGCCCGGCACAGCCAAACTTACATAACCACCCCCCTCCAAGCCGCGACAATGGCGCCGCGCGACTTCCCCAGCGGGCGCGCAACCAGGAGGGGAGGAAGCGGGGGCCGGGCGCGGGCCCCGAGCGGCCCTGGAGCGCGCCGCGCCCTCGCCGCCTCCCCGGCCCGCGTAGAGGGCCATCTGCGTCCTCGCCAAACAAAAGCTTCGGCTCGGGCGGGTGCGGAGAGGGCACTTCCCTCCCGGTTCCCCGGCAGTCCGGGTCCGGCGCGGGCTCAGGCGCGGAGGCGGAAAGGACCGGGCAGGGGAGGACGGGAGGATCGCGGCCCCGGTGGCGCGACAGCTCGGGAGCGGGCGTGCGTTCGGCTCCGCAGCCCCGTGCAGCCCGCGAGCTCCGCGCCCGCGCCCCGCGCACTCCCTGGCGGCTCGCGCGGCCCTCCCGCGCCCTCCCGCGGCCGGGGGCGGCGGCGGCGCGCGGCCGGCTAGAGCTCCGCGGGCGTCCCCACCCCCGCCGGTGCACTGCGGCGCGGCGCGGAGCCGGGGCGGGCGGCCATGAGCCTTGGCGCCGGAGAGCGAGTGAGCGAGCGGTAGCGAGAGCGCGCGCGGGCCGCTTCGCCGCTCCAGCCGCCGTCGCGCGGCCCCCGGCGCCCCGGCCCGCGCCGGCCCCGCGCCGCACGTCCCGGAGCTGGCGGGCGCCCCGGAGCGCGGCGGGAACGCGCGTGCCCGGCCGCCTGCTGCCCCCGCGGCCGGCCCGGCCCCCTCCGCGCCCGGCCCGCGCTTACCTGCAGCCGGCACGGCCCGGACGCTCGCGTGGGCTCCCCGCGTTGGCTAGCGCGCAGGCCGGACGGGGTGGGCGCGGGGGCGCGGTGTTTGGGATTTTTTTTTTGGAGTTCGGGGAGGGGGCGGGGTAGGGGATCGTGCACGTCCCTGATGGTCGCAGCCCTCCTCCTGCACGAGCACAGAATGTCTAGCCGGCCGTGAACACCCCCACCGCCCCCCCTTCCCGTGCATGCGCGGTGCGGGCTGGGGGGGGAGGCGCGCCGCCGGCTTGCGCAGGCACGGAACCCGGCCGGGCCCGAGCGAGTGCGGCGCTGCAAAGGGTTAATCCGGGCCCTCGCGACGCTGTGGTCGGAGCCTACGGGGCCGCCCCGGAGGGCCCTGGCCTGCGCACGCGCGCGCACGCGCGCGGTAGGGGCGCGCAGAGCCCGCGCGCGGGAGAAGGGGTGGGCGGGACGGGGCGGGGCCTGGGCGGCGGGAGCGGATGCACGAGCGCCGCGCGCGGGCACCGGCCCCGCCTGCACAGCCCGCCTCCCTCCCGCCGGCCTGGCTGCTCCGCTCCTGACCGCGCCGGGCGGCCTGCGCGGGGACGCGAGAGCCGGCGCGCCCGTGCGGGTGCGTGCGCGTGGGCCGGGGCAGGCCCGGGGCGCGCGCGGGCTGGACCGCGGGGCTGCGGGGCTCGGCCAACTCCTGAGCGGGAGCCCCGGGCACCCTCGCCCCGCGCGCGCCAGCCGAGTCTGGCCGCGCGCGTGCAGCGAGCAGGCCCGGGCGATGTCGCTGCTGCTGCTGACGCTGCCACCGCAATGTTGGTGGGGAACGGCAGAATGGGCGCTTTGATGCGGCATGCAAGCTCTGAGGCTCCGCTCCAGCGCTCTCCTGGTCACCCGGTACCCTTCTCTACGCTGGATGCGGCTACTCTCGGCATCCTGTTTTGCGAACGTTACGGCTTCTCTGCCTGGAGACCCGGGCTGTGCCGGTGCTGCGGGGGCGCGGCCTCTGGGGAGCCACCTCGGCACCCACAAATACAGAAAGCCCCGCTGCATCACCTTGTCGTCTGGGTTGCTCGATCACACTCATTTTTACAGAATATGCCCTTCATTTAATGTCTGATATTAGCGCAGGCCCTTCCTCGGAGGCTTGCGAGGGGACTAAGGGAGTGCCTGCAACAGGTACACGAGTAAATGCTTTAGGAAATATTACCTGCCTTTGCTAAAGGAAAGTCTAGATGGTCT
The DNA here is from genome assembly GCA_004027295.1 of Dolichotis patagonum. Classification (NCBI taxonomy): domain Eukaryota; kingdom Metazoa; phylum Chordata; class Mammalia; order Rodentia; family Caviidae; genus Dolichotis; species Dolichotis patagonum. The sequence continues at coordinate 2,160 of PVJX010018792.1, forward strand.
CAGTCGATTTTGTAATATTAAGCGACGTTGGCTTAATGTTTACCGAGGTGTTTATATAGTAGATCTCTTGGGGGAGAACTGTTCATAAAAGTATGGGGGCCAGTCGGTCCAGTAAACCAGACTGTCAGATACAAGAGTCCTGGAGTTCAAATACTGGGTAATTTGCTTTCCTTCTGTAAACCTCACTTCTCTGAGATGGACAGAAGGAAGCGTCTTCTAGGGTGGGCACTCGTGAGAATTCAGTGGAACAGTGGCCAAGTGCCTGCTTACAGCCCAGGTTATACAATTCGGCGACAGGTGCAGGACCGGAACCCTGGGGTTGTGGCTCAAGTTCTTGCTCCTGAAACTTGATGCCCGGTTTCTAAATTCCTGTTTGCATAGCTTATAAATTACCCTGCACCCTGTGGGATCCGTGTGTGTAGGGAATAATAGTGACAGTTGTTTTAGCATAAGGCGATGCCATTGATCAGAAAAGCCACTGATTACTGCTGCGACCTGCAGTATGTGGTTGTGGCCAGCTCTCACTAATGCCCACTGCTGTCCCCCTGTGGGTTATGCCCGTTGGCTTCCCCTCGTGCTGCACATGATTGTCTTTTGTGTCCACGCAGCCTCTGCATGTGGCTGGGTCGTCTTCCTGAGGTGACTGCCCTGGTGAGTTAAAACCCTTTGCAGATGTCCTCAAGCCTGGGGGTCCTGGATTCCTGCCGGTTAATCAAGATCAGGGTCTTCCTCAATAGACAGCTTTGGTGGACTTGTTCCTTGCCCGGTGGCGCTGTCACTTCAGGTGGACTCGTGGTCTGACAGCTGTGACCTGAGGGGACACCCAGGGCATGTTGTCCTTTACCTGAGATGCCCAGGCCCTTCGAGCAGCCCCTGGCTCTAAGGCTGGAGCCGTTACAAAGCAGCGCAACAGGGATGTTGGAAAGTTTGGGGCACAGAAGCTCGCAGGTACGCAGGTTTGACTTCCCCATCACACTGGCCTTGGGCCCTCCTGCTGGTGCTGACCTTGTGATACAGGAAGGACGTTGGGCCAGGTCTAAGTGCAGGCTTTGAGAGGAGCCACTGACCTGCTCCTCCTGCCGTGTGTCCAGCTTAGGGAGGAACGTGCCCAGGGTGCTGCAGCCCAGTCAGAAGACAAACAGGGCTGAGAAAACAAAGCTAGCCACAACCCGACCTGCGTCCCACCCAGCTCACCCACAAACCCCTGCGTGAAATAACGGGGGTGTCAGCCCCTGGAGGTTGTGTATACTGTGCTTCGTTACTGAGCAGAATTCTCCGCACTCCTGTGGAAGGAAACATGTCTGGGAAAAGGGCTGCGCTGAAAACCCTGGACTCTGTGAAGGTAGGTCCAGCCCCAGCCCGATGATAATGTGCATTCCAGAAATAACCTCAGACAGGGCTGGACCATGGCACAGCCAGGATCTGCGCTCTCGCATAAAGTTAGAAAGCACAGTGTGATGGAGAGGCACGGGAACTTATTATACTGGGAAATCAGTAAAAACTTCCCCAAAGCCGTTTAGAACCTATTGGAGTCAGGTGTGGGGGTGCATGCCTCAGGAGGCTGAGGCAGGAGGATGCCTGTGAGGTCTAGGCCAACTTGGGCTACATAGCAAGACCCTGTTTCAAAACAAAGGCACTGGATGAGGGAGAGATGGGCAAGGATGGGACTGCATTCCAGGCAGAGTGGGCACGGCTCAGTGAAAGGGGGTGAGGACCTCAGTGTGCGTCACGCTGTCAGAGACAGGGCCTGGCGGTCAGTGGGCGTGGGCCAGGCCATGGGGCCCGGCACCTACAGGACCCTGTAGTCCACACTGAGGGGCCAGAGTTTTATGCTAAATACGGTGACAACCACATTCCTTTTAAACAAAATTTACTTACATTAACGAATTGGTCTACTAAGCAGAGCAGACCGGCCTTTGTCATGCAGATGTAAACTCTGGGTTTCTCCCAGCTGGAGACCGCACACGTCCATTCTTCCCCTGGTTATGTGTGAGGAACTTGTGAACACCAGGGACCAGCGTCCCGTCCCATCCTTCGATGCCTAGAAATAGAGGGAACTGAGCAGTTAACTCCTGCAACTCTCAGGTAAAACACGTGGCCAGCAGATCCTGAGGTTCTCCTTCAAGCAGCTTTATGATGTCAGCCACAAATAAAAATAGGAAAATTCTAAGTTACTTTAACTGAAAGATCAAAACTGGTCAATAGAAGAGACTCGTTAGGTAACAGTAATAAAAATACAATACGCCAAGGATTGAGTAAAAAGGAAGCAGGTTACTAGTAGAGTCGCTTCTCTACAGCGGGTATTTACAACATAGCCTAAGAATTACAGTTCCATGAAGTTTTCTTTGGTGCAGTTATATGATCGCTTAAAAAAATAATAAAACCCAAAGAGAAAAAATACTTAAAAATACTTAAACCTCTCTTAGAAGAAAGATCAAAATACATGACTGTTGTTTCTGCATCGTTTCAGCAGCACTGTGAAGAACACAACCAATGTCCTAATTCTACTTCCTGCAAACTAAATGAAACATAAACAGTGTGTAAAGATTCACATTTAAATAACCTCTGGCCTGACACATCACCCTAAGACATAATTACATCAAACTGCCATTTGAACCATGACACAGTCTCTCAGTAGCAAGGAGACAGAACAGTATCCTAGTGACTTCAGCAGAAAGGGAGTTCAGGGCTGGGGATTTAGCTCAGTGGCGTAAGCGCCTGCCTGGCAAGTGCAAGGTTGTGAGTTTGATCCCCGGTACCTCAACAAAACAAAACAAAACAAAAAGACAGTTCAATGGCTCTCAGGGCAAGGACACCAGGACAAGCTGTGTTGCCATTGGCAGGATGGGCTGGGGGGTGCGGTTGGAGATGGATTTGGCTCCAGGGACACCCTCATTGTCTTCTTACAGTCCCACATTCCTAAAATTTCAGAATAATTTTCACTACCTTTCTTTTCTTTCTTCCTGCTACCTTTCACCAGTTGCAAAGTTCTTTCCTAGAGGACAACCTGAAGATTTTACTATTGCCTTTGAACAAAGAACATTTCACCCATTGGAGTAAAATATGCATCATGTTAATATTAAACTATGTTAGTCTCTTTGAGCCAGCAGGTTATTGAAGCTGAAATTAGGACCCTCTGAGCTTTCTTCTTTTTCTTTTTTTGAAATGTAGACGCTTTCAAGTGATACAGCTCTTCCTCCATCATGTGGACGGATGCCTGTCGACTCCCCTTCCCTAAGCTGGGACGCTGTGCAAAGGTGTGAGGCTCAGCTTTCTGCACCATTGTCCTCTGCAGAAGTGATGGTTTTCTACTTTGCAAATGGAATGCAAATTACATCTCTTATTACGAACACAAGGTAGAAATATTTACCACTGACATCAATGGCATTTTTCTATGGCCCACACTGTTCATGAAGAGAATTTTACTACTACTTTTTTTTCTTTTGGTACTGGGATTCGAACTCAAGACCTCATGCGTGCCAAGCAGGTGCTGTGATGCTGAGCTGTATCTCCAGCCCCTGCCCCTGGCTCCGTTTTTTGTTTTGTTTTATTTTGTTTTTGAAACTGGTCTTCCATCACGTTGGTATTCTAAGCCTATAATATGCAAACGTAGTCTATGTTATTTCTGGGGCTTGGTAAACCATTTAATGTACCTGTCATGGGTGGGATCAACTCACCAGGTCGACTTACTATTTAGTTTTATTTTAATCATAATCATAATACTGCCAAATATTTTTTTGTTAAACTATTTGAAAAAAAATTCCTGTGTTTGTGCAGGCTCTGGTAAGTTAAAATTATAGCTTTCTGTGCAAAATCGAAGTAAAAATTTCTTCAGCTGGATCAGTCCTCACAGATTTGGGTGAAGAACACTTTTCTTTTCCAAGGTGCCCCCCCACTCTCCTTGCCCTTCCTTGCGCACACTGAGCATGCTCAGTACCCTGACACTATTCAGGTGGGTTGCTAATGTATTTTGGGTTCATATTGTTTAAAGAAAACTGTAGAAGCTGGTCAAACAGAGATTTTTTTAAAAATTTTATTTTAAAGGGAGTAAAATGTAAAATGAAACACAACAAAACAGAATAGAACGGAACATAAGAAAGCATAAATTTCAAAGCTAGACAACCAGAGATCTTCACTGTCTGCCATACTTTCTCCTGTTTTCTTCCAAATGGTTGTCCATATCTTTGCATACGGGCAGCTCATACTAAATACCATAGCCAATCTTGTCACAAGATGTGCAGTTCACTGGCTCCCACTTGCTAAGGCGGGGCGGGGGGGCACGGGACAGGGGACAGGACGACATGAGATGTTCGATTCTCAGCCCACACGCTGGCAGGCATACAGCCGCCACCCTAGAGAGAGGAGGAGCTCCTTGTTCTCCTGGCACCCTGAGTCAACCGCATGGTGCGGGTCTTGAGGCGAGGCGCCAGGGTCTCTCTCCTTTGGGCCGCCGAGAGTCTGCCATACTCACAGTTGCCCCCTAGAGAGGGGAAGAGTTCCTTCAAACAGAGATTTAAACAGCTCACGAATCTAATATTCTTTAGTTTCAAGACTCGGACCTCCTTTACAAAGTTTGGAGACAAATTTGGAGACAAATTTCACATAAGGCACAGGGACCAGGGATACAGCTCAGTGGCACAAGCTCCTGCCTGGCAAGCATAAGGGTGTGAGTTCAGTCCCTGGTACAAACAAACAAACAAACAAACAGAAAAATAAAAAAGAGAAAGAAAGAAAATCAGCACAGAGGAATAGGTGCCCCTTTGTCCAGTCTCTGGGCACTGAGTTTGAAACCTTAGAACATTACACTTGTACCTGTCAGCCAGTGGTCTGGGGCATGTTACCTCACTGTGCAAGATTTGTATTCCTTCCTTGTGCAATAAGAATACTGCCAATGCTAATTAATTAATCAATTCAATAAATGGTTATAAGTATAATTGTCCCTTGATGCCATCCAAGGAAATTGGATTCAGGAACTCATACCTCTGCTCCAGTCTTTTATTCCAGTAGCACGGTATTTGCATGTGAGCTACACACAGACTGCATACACTTTATATCATCTCTGCGTGACTTCTGACACCTAGTGCAACGTAAATGCTGTGGAAGTCGTTGTCATGGTCTACTGCTTAGGGAATAAGGACCAGAAGAGAAGCCTACATAGGTTTACTGCAGACACAGTGTCTTTTCCGTGAATATTTTGAAGGTGGATTGGTTGAATCCACAGACGTGGGAACTGGGTCTGGAGGCGGCTGATGTGTGCAGTGCCCAGCTCTTTAGGTACTATGGGTGCAGCGGGGAGCAGAGTGCACATGGACTCCTGCCTGGCGGGAGGCCCAGGGCTAACAGACACATGTGGTCACCCGGTGATCAGTGCTGCCAAGGGGAAGAAAGCAGGGCTGGGCCAGGAAGGTGGGGATCCAGGTGAGTGGTTTTAAATAAAGCTGTTAGGAAAGCTTCGCAGAGAAGATGATAGCTAGCAGGTGCCTGAAGGAGGGCAGGGGCGGTCTGGGCAGACACCACGCTGCGGAGTTTCTGGAATGAAAATCCCTCAGCAAGCACAAGGGCTGGGGGCAGCTGTGCCCGCTGAGTGGAAGCAACAGCAAAGGCAAAGGCAGGAGAGTGGGTGCGGAGGAGACACTGTCCCACCCGCCCTCTGCCTCTCGCCGTGAAGGACAGACCACAATGAGCGCTTTTGTCTCTGGCTGGAACAAGATGTGGATGTTTCTGTTGAACATCGAATGCACAGCGCACCCTCATTTAACTGTGATTTCACCCATGTCTTGGCAGTTTGCAGCGTGGCTTGAGAGAGGGACAATTCAGCAGCCTGCAAGCTTCCGAGAAGCAGAGAGCCAGGCAGGGTGGTGCACAGCTGTACTCCATCCCAGCCCTTGGGAGGCTGAGTTTGAGGCCAGCCTGGACTAGATAATGAGTTCCAGGCCAGCCTGAACTACATAGTGAGACCTGTCTCAAAAAAGCAAAAGGGAAAAAAAGAATGGAAAGTGGCAGAGGCCAGGGGCAGGCCTGGGAAGGGAAGGTGGGTGAGCTGCTGCTCTGCAGGGAGGAGAACCCACAGCCAAGGCTCTATGGGGTCCAGGGGGCAGCAGCATCTTCCAGGGGGACCCCCGAGAACCATTGCCACCTTGGCATCCTCTGCCCTTATAGTTCCCTGCACTGTAATCACCTGGGTGGCTTTGATGATCCTGGCAGGTGCTGAAGGTGCTAGATGGTTACTCTGAGATGACTCCTGGCGCAGTGTCAGATGGCGACTTCCTTCTTCACCTCGAAGGAGCAAATCCTGGCATAACTAAAAAGGTGACCTGTTCTGCAGCGTGTATTGATAACACATGGATAAGAACATCTCCATGAAATTCTTTATTCCACCCAAGATCCCACCTCTAGGGGACACCCTCATCTTTCTGTGACCAGCCAAGTTTTCTGTAGATATTAGCCGTTCCTACTTTCCATGTTATACAGATAGGGCTGCAGAGGTGGCTGCGTTGAATAAGTCGGAGGTTTGTTTCCTCATAGTTTGACAGTCAGTCAGATTTGTTTGCATCCTTTGCTTTGGATCTAAATCCAATTTTTCTTTGGAATGACTAGACCAAGCATGAGTTTAATCCAGGTAATTTATGAACTGCAAAATATTCAAACTGCAGCATACTGAAAGTAACAGATGACCATAATATTACACGACTATTTTTATAACTAGGGAACAAGCTACCATATTCCCCATACTCCTTTTACCTGACATTAGTAAAAGTTACAGCCTGAATCTCTACAGTTAGACAGGAAAAAATTCAGTGAGAGGAAGAAAGTCCTAAGAAGTTCATAAAGATACATAGATCTTTTCAGAGCTAGTAATTAAACCATTTAAGACAGTGGAAGAGATCAAATGATCAAATTATGTCGTTGGTTTCTCACTGTTTATTTCCAGTTTCAGAGGGAAATAACTTCTTTTTGACCAGATTTTTGCAAAACTATTTTATAATTTGAAAGGTTTTTTTTTTTTTTTTGGTCTTTTTGAGACAGGGTCTCGCTATGCAATTCAGGCTGGCCTTGAGTTCACTTTGTAGCCCAGGCTGGTCCCAAACTTGCAATGATCCACCTGTCTTAGCCTCCCAAGTGCTGGGATTACAGGAATGTGCTACCACACCCGGCTTATACTTTGAAAGTCTTACAAATAAAATTTCATTCTATTGTCTGAAAAATTGCATTGAGAGAAATTAAAATGAATGTTTATGAGCAAATGTAAAAGTAAATAAAGTTCTTTTAAAAAGGAGAGTGGTTAGGTAAGTTCCTGTTTGACTTCCCATCCAAGGAAGTCCCATGTACTAGTGTTTGCAGGACCCCAGAAACTGTCATACACTGAAGCCACCAATGGAGCAATCCCCTCACCCCAAAGGTAACTTTGCACTAGATGATTTGGACTGTTGTTTTAGGCACTTTCTACTTTGGAATATTTTTGTATTTATCGAAACATTACCAAGAGAGTGCAGCGTGCTTGGCAGTGACCCTCTGTTCACCTTTCCTGGTTCTCAAACCTTACAATTCAAGGTCTGTTTGTTCAAACTGAAAAGGCCACGTGGGTACATACAGTAAACCCCACAATGGTCTAGATTCCACCAGTTTTTCCATACTGGCCTCTGCCCTGCTCCAGGAGCCAGTGCAGGGTCCCAGGCTGCGTTTCTCAGTTTCTCCACTCTTCCCTGGTCCTTCTTGCCTTCAGTCACCTCGACGGCAGCCAGGCACCCTGCAGAAACTGCTCCCATAGGACCTTTTCCACCTCTAAACCGCCATGAGTATACATTTTTAGAGCCCACTGTACTTTTAAAGTAAATACACGCATTCCAGTTTTGGAAACTCTGGTCTATGATTCCAGTGCAGTGATAAGCTGGTAGGGAAGGCTTGCATAACCAACAGGTCTACTGCCAAGGATTAACTGTGCATTTCCACTAACCATGTTCTTTGCATAGACCTGCAGCATTTATGATACTCAGGACAGACTTTTCCAGGCTACTAAATTCCCGCATCCTTCACTAAATTTACCAACCCGAGGCAAGTATGTCAGTAGGTCAAGCATATTTCTAGAACTGCAATGAAAAATAATCCATTATTTAAAAGAGGGATAGGGCCAGGTGTGGTGGCCCATGTCTGTAACCCCAGATCTCAGGAGGTTGAGGCAGGAGGGTCACCATGAGTTGGAGGCCGGTCTCAGCTACACAGTGAGACCCTGTCACGAGGAAAGAAAAAAAGAAAAAGAAACAGAGAGAGAGAGAGAGCTGGATAAGGGTGTATTAGATTATTGGGTCATCAAGAATGTGAAATAGGCATCTCTCTCTTTCAGAATGTAAGACTCCTGGAGTAAGAACAGGAGACATGAGCAATGAGAAGAGAAAGAAGAGGAAATACCAGCCAGCGAGCAAGCTGCCTCATGAAAACGATTTTACTGTTGCTTTATTTTCTTTGATGCCCGCTTAATTTTTTACTGAAAAGTACAGATGGAAGATACCAGATTTGGCAATTAATATTAACATGCTTCCATAATGAACATAGTGCTGAATTCACCCTATAAAGACACCAAAAAAAAAGCACTGCACTTGTTTTGCATTTGTGGTACCTACGGAGTCATACCATAACCTGATATTTTTCAATGCTATTGTGCATCTTCATTTTATAGGGGAAGAAATAAAAGGCCAGGTAACTTGTTGCAGGTTTTGAAATCTGAAAGCTCTTCTGTGTGGCCTACCCCTCCATTTTACAGATGCAGACAGAGAATGGGAATAATCCTGGTCCTTATCCTTCCCAGTCTGACTGTAGGCTTCTTTGCAATAATAATAAGCAACAGTAAATGCTCCCTGTGCTTGCCATGGGTCAGGATAGGCGCTGTTTCAAGCACTGCATGTATTAACTCATTTGTTGTTACAACACTCAGTGGGGTACAAGGGATTACCCACTTGCAAGTGAGGAATGTAAGGAACATGGAAATTAAACTATTTTCCCAGCATCGTACAAGTGACTCATGCTGTTCAGCTGCCCGTGACTGTAAATACTCTCAAGTAATCAACTTTAACAGGGGAAAAGTTCATTATGGTTCACAGTTCGGGAGGGTTCAGTCCATGGTTGTTGGTTCCCTTGTTTATGGGCCTATGGTGGGAACAAATGGTGAAGGAAGCTGCTGTTATAGGCAGCTGAGTTAGTTAGAAATACTAAAGGCAGTGAGACAGAGCTAGGCCCTGGAAGGAGCCAGTGCAAAAGCCCAGCTAGCTTGCAACTGTTGAGGAGACAGACACCTCCTGCTGCGGGCCAGGCCTCAAGACAAAAGACCAAGCAAATGCATCCATATCCTAGGGGTTGATACTCTAAATAGCTCCCTATCACCCTGAGGAAGTCAGGAGTCACCATCCCAACCTCCTATGGAAGAATCACTGCTCTCTCAAAATGCCCACTTTCTACATGACTCGCATCCCCATTTGTTCCCAATTTAATCAATTTTACCTGAACTATTAATCTTATTAGCTAACCATAGTTCTGTCCCACCTTATGTCCAACTGCCTTGTGAGTTCCCCGTTTTCCCCACCTTGAACCCATCTCACCCCATGATTTTACTCTATAAAAAGTGCCTGGAAAAGACAGAGTCCTCAGAAACCTGCTTGGGACACTTTCTGTCTCTCTTCAGACAGAAGCTTTCTTTCGCTCAATAAATATATTCTGCTCTTAACCTCCATTGTTCTGAAAATTCATTCTTCGATTTTAGAGAACACAAACTTGTACCAGACTTAGGAGGTCGGGAGCTTCATTCCCCTGACTGCTTATTTCATGGCAGTCAGGAAGCAAACAGAAAGGAAGAGAGGGGCTGAAGTTTCCATATTCCTTTTCAGGGTCCCTCTACTGATCTAGCTTCCTCCCACTAAGCCCCATCTTTAAAAAAAAAACATTCCACCATCTGTTAAAGACACCACAGGTTGGGGGACCAAGTCTTTAATACAAGTGCCCCTGGGGGACACTTATCCCAACCACAGCACGTAGCACATGGTGGGCCAAGGAGCCAAACCCACCTTGCCTGGCTGTAGCGTCCCTTAACCATTGCGCTCTGCCCCTAGCACAAACGCTGTTTCTCTTGATTCTTGGTTTCACATCCTCTCTCAAGATAAGAAAACATTACACTGTTGTTAAAGTCTCAGGCATCCACAAGTCTCCCAGCGTCAGTGGTAATCAGTAAGGAGGGGAGAGCCTTGAGGTGAGTGGGAATAACACTGCCCTCTGGAGGACCCCGCACAGGGAAGGAATCTGTCCTTCCCCCACCCTTCCATTTCGGCCCTCACAGGCCACTGAAAAGAGGCTGCAGCTTCAACACAGCCATCCACTCCACGCCATGAACGCATAGTGAGCACTCGCCATGCATAAGGGATTCGCACAGAGCCGGGAACAGGGCAGGCGTAAGCTCTGCGCTCAAGGAGATTAGAATTCAGCCTTGGCGTTATGTGGGCAATGAGGGGAGGTGGAGGTGAATCTGCTCACAGTACAAGAGCAAAGGGATGAGTTGTTTAGGAAAAAGAGGTAGCAAGTTATAGTCGAGTATAGCAGAGTCCCTAATTGATTAGTAAATTGACAATTACACATCTTAGGTAGGGTTCTAATAATGTTTGGGAACAGAGACGATGATCATGGTTATTGAAAATCGTAAGTACAGGAACAATGGCTAATGGGAGACACGATGGCTTGTACACTCACTTGACTTGTCTTCCACAGAGGGACAATTTTAAATATTCCTACTTAAAATATATTTGTCAGCTTTCGCCTCATAGCTCTTAAAGGGCAAAGACTGGCCTCTCTGTATTTCAAAAGAAACAAATTGCACAGTGACTAAAACTAAGCTAGGTACAATCGCATCTAGCCACAACTATGCCTTTCCCCATGGTCAAAAATTTCCAAATGTCCTTCAGTGCAAGGATTTAAAAATGTTCAAGGATTCCTTGTAATGCCCTCGTAATCTTTGGAAGATGACGATGTCTTAGTATTTGATATTTAAACCAGGAATAATTCTGTTTTAAACTGCAGAAGAGGAAGGTTAGGAAGTCTTCTTTAATAGATAAAGCCTATGGAAGAGGATCTGATAACATTTATTTAAAAAAACCTTCATCTGAGATTTCAATTCTAATTTAAACTTCAAGTCCAGCCAACGCTCATACATTTATATTGTTTGGTTTCCATTATTTATGACTCTGTTATAAGTTAAAGAGAAAGCAGTTAGACAGTAAATAGAAGCAATTATTTAGTCTTCTGCTCAGCAGTTTCACTTATTTATACCATCATAAATTCCCTAATCTGGTCACATCCAGCCAACTTCTCTTTATTTGCACTCGGTTCTAGGAGATGATGAACCTGAAATTGAATCAGGAAATCTCTCTCCCCTTTGGTGACTCCACAGGGCGCCCATCCATTGATGTGCTGTCATTTGTTCATCTTTCCCTTTGCTATTATTTTCTCCCCGTACGAATTGGTTGCCAAATGTTTCTGGAAACTGCACGGTTGTTTGCACCTGGAACAGCCCACTGTTGGATGCTGTATTTCTTCTGCTGTCCACTTTGGTAACTTGGTCAGAAATGCTATAGCTCTAGCCACGGTAAGTCATTGCTTTGTGTGAAATTCCTCATTTTTATTGTGGAGGTGTTAAAAGCAATCTAGACTCAGAGAATGATTTATTTCCTTGCTATGAGAAAGGACATTAATCAAGTATTTCCAAAATGATTATAGTCCCCAACCAGGCAGAGAGAACAAAAACCCAAATTTACTCCAGAATATGCTTCCTGCATCCTCAATTCTTCCTTTCCTCCTACTTCCAGTCTTAGAAGGACAGATGGTATCCATAGTAGCCTAGAGTTGAACAGTCATTGGGACTTTTTGGCTACATAATTAATATCCGTATATGTATTTCACCTGGATTCCTACTGTGAAGCAAAGGTGGCAAATAAATACTATTTTTTTTCCCCACCAGTCCTGGTGGTACACGCCTGTAATCCCAGCACTTGGAAGGCTGAGGCAGGAGGATTGTTGCAAATTTGAGACCAGCCTGGGCTACAAAGTGAGCTCAAGGCCAGTCTGAACTATACAGTGAGACCCTGTCTCAAAATGACACACACAAAAAATAGTAATAGCATTATTATTTCTAAGTAGGAATATTTAAAATTGTCCCTCTGTTGAAGATAAGTCAAGTGAGTACTACAAGCCATGGTGCCTTATATTAGCCATTGTCACTGTACTTAGGATTTTCAATAATCATGATCATTGTCTCTCTTCCAGGATACTATGTGATTTGGGAAAGTGGGTATTGAAAACCAAGACACAGAAGTAGAATGACTCACGCGGGGTGATACAGGCATCGCTTGGCCCAGCATGCCAGAATCTCCTGACTCTTTAACAATTGTTCCCCTCCTACCCTTGGGGATCCCCCAAGTCAAATAAAAACAGTTAGAAAGCAGAGGCAATGGGTTGACGATTCACCAAAAGACCTTGTTCCTGAGACGCACAGGTGTAGAAGACCTTCTGTCTGGTTCCTTTAAGATTCCCATGATCTTACGGGAAGGAAGAGCCTGGGGTGGGGGGCGGCAGGTCCTCTGCAGGCTGGAGCTGGCTTCACCGGTTGCCGGAGCCCCCTTTCTGTCGTGCGTCTCTGTTAGCACAATCACAGTTCCATTTGTGTGCGCCCTCTTTGCCGCTGCATTCCCTCATTTTTGGCATCTTTTATTCGATGCCCATAGCACTGTCCTATTCTTCCACCCCTTTAAACCAACTCCATTGGATAAAAATGTCTTTTGTCTGACATCGCTTTTTCTTTCAGACAATGAAAATGGCATGGGCTTTGAAATTTTATTAACCTAAGTTTGAACCTTCATTCTCTCGCCAGCTGGGTCACTTCAGGCATGTTCAAAATCTCTCCCAAGCCGAAAAGTAGATGAATTAGAACTCCCCTCACTGAGTTGCTGTAGGAGCAGCGTCTGGCACGGTGGCTGTAATCCAGAGTGTGAATTCCACGCCTGTGATAGGACAGTTTCTGTCACCCGTGAAAGCCATTACTCACTTTATGTTTACACTGCGGTGCAATGATGGCCGTGGGAAAAGAAGATGAATTCAACACGCATCCTCTATTCAGAATATCTACCCTACATCTGTATCATCACAACGAACTTAGATGAAAGCATGGGGGATTTCCTGCTGGAGAGATCTCATTAATTCACCCAAGTGAAGAGTTTAGACCTTAGATTCCGAAAATTGCAAAAAAAGAAAAAAAAAAGACACTTTCTTTCCATCCACAAGACTCACTGTGAAAGGATGCATGAACCTAAGAATATCTAGTTAGTTACTGTTTATATGCAAATAAATATTTGTTGAGTTCTCATTATGTGTCCAGTTTTCCAGAGCCCAGTTAGTTTCCAGAGAAAGAAGCATTTGAAAGTTGTAATGGGCATTGTTGAATTCTACCATGTTCCCAGCTGATGTGGAGAAACGTGTGCCAGGCTTCAGCTAAACTGGGAATCCATCTGATTTCCAGATAACCTCGAAGCTAAGAATTGGCATTGTTTGGTGACAACAGGCAGAAGAAAGGGGAAATGGTCCCTTTAGTTCAAGATCTCTAGTTTTATTGTCATCAGACTTCATGGGCTAAAATCTATCCTCTGCCTCCAGGCCCAGATTCCTGGACTGTCACAGGAGAGTGAAAGACCACTCTTCTCCATCTGAATTCTGATTGCAATCATGAAGCTCAAAGGTGAAAGCCATCCTTCCAGGTCAGAATGGAAGAAGCAGAAATAGCCCCCAAGCACACTCAGCTACCGTATCTTTGACAAAGGGCCAAACACCTTCACTGGAAGGAAGATAGCTTTTTAATAAATGGTGCTCAGAAAACCGGCTTTCCCCATGCCAAAGATTGAACCAAGACCCCTATCTCTCTCCATGCACTAAACTAAAATTGAAATGGATCAAAGGTCTAAATAGAAAGGCAGAAATACTTAACCTGCAGGAATATAGGTAATACTCTTTAAGAGATAGAGGCAGGCAAAGACTTCATGAACAAAGCCTTGATGAACAAAGCCTTGATGCACAGGAAATAATACAAAGACTAAGATTCCATGAAATTTAAAAGCTTTGCCACAACAAAAGAAACTACTAGCAAAGCGAAGAGACAACTAACAGTATGTGAAAAAATTTCTACCAGCTACTCCTCAGACAAAGGGCTAATATCTAGAATATATAAAAAAACTCAAAAAATTAGATTCTCCAAACCCAATCAAGAAATGGGCATCTGAAACAGACACTTCTCTAATGAAGTACAAACAGCAAATAAATTACAAAAAAGGTTCAACATTACTGGGCATCTGAGGAATGCAAATTAAAACAATGTTGAGATTCTATGTCACTCCAGAAAGAATGGCTATCATCAAGAAATCAACCAATAACAAGTGCTGGTGAGGGTACAGGGAAAAAGGAACACTTCTTCACCTTTAGTGGGAGTGTAAATGGGTACACCCACTATAAAAACAAGTATGGTGAGTCCTCAAAAACCTAAAACGGGGGTTCCATTTCACCCATCTGTTTCCCTTCTAGGTATCGTCCCAAAAGAGTTAAAAACATCACACCACAGTGATGTATTCATACCCTTGATTACAGCAGCACAATTTAAAATAGCTAAATCTTGGAAATAGTCCATATGCCCATCAACAGATGAATGGACAAAGAAAATGTGATACTTATGTACAAAGGAGTACTACTCTACCATAAAAAAGCTTAAACTTGAATCTTCTTTAGGGAAATGTACATCTCAAGACCATACTTTTATGTAAAATAAATAGGACACACATGTTTAAATACCACATTGTTTCTCTTGTGTGAGAAACCCAAAGGGTAACTAAGGAGCAAAATGGAGGACAGAGATTGTGAAGTAGGAAGAACATGTTCAAGTGGCAAGGGGAGGAGCTGCGGATGCAGCTCAGCGGCATAAGTGCTGGGTGGGATGGGAAAAGAGAATCGCGGTGTGTTAGATACAGGTATGAATTCCCTATGGTGAATGTGAACATTATGTATGCTAAACAATACTGCCAAAAAAAATCAGCAGAGGAGGCACTGACCAGGCTCTGGACAGAAAGCGGTCAGCATTTGGCTTTTGTCCTCAGCATCAGTCCTCCTTGGGAAGGCAAAATGTTAAGGACTTTCTTGGTAAGAACTTGGGCTCTCTGCTCCGAGGCACAGGTGTCGCTGTGGAGAGAAGTTCTGTTTCGGAAAGACATCCAGGGAGTCTCGGGCTGGAAGAATTCAAAACCCTACTTAAAATTACCTAGCATAGTCATCAGACATACTCAGCTCCTCAGAGGGAAAGGGCTGAAGGTAGGAAGTGACCACCACTCAATACCGAGTGACCAGAGTGTGGTAGTGCATTGCCAGTACTCCCAACACTAGAGAGGCTGAGGCAGGAGGAGTCACTGTAAGTTTGAGGCCAGCCTGAGGTATATAGCAAGTTCTAGGCCACCCTGCACTATAGAGTGAGACCCTGTTTTTAAAAAAATGTTGAGTGACAAAGTATGAACTCAAATATGTAAAAAATTTTGTGCATAAAAAACCCAAAGCTATGTATTCCAAAATATTAGTAGCAGTGATCTCTGGATTGTGTCTGACGTTTTCCTTTTCAATTACTTTTTTGGTATTTGCTAATTTTTCTGTAATAAGTACACAATTATTCTTTAAAAAAAAAGTATTTTGACACAGGAGGTCAAGGCAGGAAGATTGCTGCAAGTTGGAGGTCACCTGGCTACCAAGTGAATTGAAGGTCAGCCTCAACTGTGTAGTGAAACCCCGTCTCAGAGAAGGTGTTGTGGGTATGACTATGTCTACATCTCTACACACACCTTTACCTGGGCATGTTACAAGAGCTGTTCTCTTTGTACTAAGTCAGCACTGGTTATTATACCTATAGCACAGCCAGAGAATAATTACTGAAGGAGTAGGAAACATACGAGAGAAGTGATCATCAAGTCATTTTCCTGGACATACAGAATCTGTGATTCAAAGCAACTTGCTCACCTCCCTGGTAAGCAATTGTGGCTTGAGTGAGTGGTGGGCGCCCGAGGGAGGGAACCAGCCAGCGTCTCCTGAGATCCCGCCATGTTGGAATTTAGGGCACTGGGCAACACCCAGTAAGGTGTTGATAACCAATAAAATAAAATGTTAGGCTCATTTAAGCATTTACACACTGTTCATTGTTCAGTCCTGAGTCATTTGCTCATTTAATGATCTGTTTTTTGTTGGTTTTTTTTGTCTTTTTGATACAGGGTCTCACTGTAGTTCATGCTGGACTTCAGCTCCCCGTGCAGCCCGGGCTGCTCTTGAACTTGCTACAATTCTCCTGCTTCAGCTTCCTGAGTGCTGGCATTATGGGTATGTGCCAACACATGTGGCAAAGGTCTGTATTTTTGTAGTATTCCTAATTCAATACTATTTGGGCTCTGTAACATTAATACTCCCTTTCCTATGTTAGAACATTAGTGATAGGAATGATGATATCCCTGAGCATTTATATAATTTATACAGTCATAATGATGCTTCATGTACTGATAAATGCATCTTTCATGTTTAAGAACAACTCCAATTGGCACCAGGTTCTTCTGCAGAACACAGTGGATGACCATTGAGCGAGGCAGACTGAGCCCAGGTCCAGTTCAGATGTTCGGTTCTGCAGCATGATATCCATTTCTATACCTGTTCAGCAAGATGGTGGGGACTGAAATACTCATGATGATATTGTTAGAATATTCTGGTGCAATAGGGAAGCAAAAAGTACAAAACGAACACGTTTATTGAGTTGAGGATGTGGAAAGGAGCATACAACGCATGGCAGGTGGGCTGTCTCCTTCGACTAGATACAGAAAGGCAGAGGGTTCTATGACCTCTGATCAGAAGTGGCACATGGGGAGGATATTGATGATGTGTGAGGAACTGATTGGAATTCTCAGTGTGTTCAAACAGGAAGGGGGTTGCAATAAGAGCCCAAGAAGGAGGAAGTGGTAAGCATTTCCGCTTTGGCCTTCTACCATGTTAGACCAATGCCATGACTGTACAGTAATTTGTACTAGGCCAAGAACCTTTCAGATATCATCAAGGAATCAGTCCTGGCCTGTTTCTCAAAGGCTATAACCCCAATTTCCCCCTGTAACAAAGAAGACAGCAAAACCAATGAGGAAATATGAAAAGTGGAACAAAAGGAATTAGTATTAGAAAAGACCACACAGAGCCTGGAAAAAATGAGAAAAGATTTGAGAAGTTCTCCATCCTGGGTCTTCCCACAATTGCTAGGTCTATCTTTTATAGTTTCCTTTCCTATTCTACTGACTCTGCTTCCTTGGTGCCTGCTGGAGAGGAGTAGAAAGAACTCATTCTGCAGATACCAGAGGCTGGATGCAAACCACACACAGGCTGGGTCAATTGTTGTGGCTTGACATAACTAATACCATCTTGAGCCTTGCTTTTAACTAGTGCCCTGTATTTGACTCAGAAAAATGGAAAATTACTCAGGGTACAAATCCCATGAGAAGCAAAATGAATTGTACCCACAGGAGAAAAATTAACCTCCTCAACAAAAGAAGCAGGATATACGTATCAACTGAAAATTAATGAAAGATGAGCTAAATTGTTTCTAACAGAATGTTTTTTATGATTCTCTCTTTTAAAAACTCTGTAACTTTCCTGTTCAGGGCCACTTGTTTGGACCCTGAACCGGGGGGGGAGGGAGTCTGTATATGAGTGGTCCTGAGCTCAGTTAATTAAATTCCAGATTTATCAATTTGGCTGCTTGTATTCCTATATTGTTGTTCACAAACACATCTCATTTGGGGGCTCGTCCAGGATTATAGGATCCAAGCCTCTCTTTGAGGTGATTGTTCCTCAGGGGGACTGCTGAGAGACATTCCTTGCCCCTGAGGAATCACTTTGTTTCAAAGAGAAACAAAAATCCCTGGACGCCAATTCAGAGAAAGCAGTCCAGATCCTTAATGGTAAGATTGTTCTAGTTTTTGTTGTGGGTGCCCCTTGGGGGTGTTTGGAGATGTTGGACACAACATTAAAGTCTCCAAGACCATTCCCAGACAAGATGTTGCCTGGGACTTGTTAACTTGTTGACTTGAACTAGTTCTCAGTTAATTTCTGTCTTTGTTTTGTTAATCTTGTTTGTTACCAATTTAATGTTTGTTATTCATCTGTTATTCATGTAATTGGGTCAGTGTGCTTTTGCTTTTTGTTGCCTTTGCAATGTGTTCTTAAACATTTTCAGGAATTTCTTGGAGAGCCTCTTCCAATGGTGAACCTCTTTATCCAGGGAAGCTCTAACCTTTCTTGTGAATTTAAATGGCCTGCTTTTGGAGTCTTTTGACCTCCAGAAGGGACTTCTAACCTCTCTTTGTGTTAGCAGGTCTACTTCAACTCTCTGAAAAACAACAGCACTGCTGCTGCTGTGGGCACCCCACCCAGTAGGTCCCTCATGAGAGGGGGTACTCATCCGCCTACAGGCCCTGCACCAGCCGTGTGTCCCCACACCCTGAAACCTGATGCCCAGACTTCTCGGGCTCCCACTGCAGAGAATAGCTCAGCCCCCTTTCTTCCTCCCTGCTTGCTGATCATTCAGCCAGAGCACAGCACCTTAACTGTTTCCTGCCCAGCAACTCCTGCCACAGCAACAGCAGTACAAGCAACCAGACAGCAACAACCCGAGAGAAGTCAGAGCCAAAACCAAAGCCCACACCATGCGGTGGAGGCAATGGTGGCTTCCAGCTCCTCTGGGGCAAGAGCATGGGCAGCAGTGTGGCTTCCCTGATGGACACAAGCCAGGCCAGCTGTAGGGCTCCTTTCCTGGGCTTCTGCCCCAAGCCCCTCACTCGCCCTATTCAAGGTAAGGAAGCTCTCCTATGGTTTCACCAGATGTGTTTGGGTGCTTTTAAAAGCAGCTACTTGGAAGCCAACTAATCTGTCTAAACAGGTAAGTTAGGGACCTGACAAGGCTCCAGCTACATTCTTGGAGCGCCTCCTATACACCTATTGATCTGGAAGCACCTGAAAATAGTCGTGCCCTAAATATCGCATTTGTCTCCCAGTTGGCCCTAGATATTAAAAAAGCTTCAAAGACTAGAAAGATTCAAAGGTAAGGCACTCTCAGAGTTAATGGAGATAGCCCAAAAGGTCAGCTTCTTGGTCAACACAGGAGCAAGCTATTCAGTCCTACAAGTCCTACAAGTCCCCATGAGCGAGCCAGTGGGTCCCTCGACTCAAAGCAAGACAAGAGTTCAAGGAGCAACTAGAAAAATAAAGACTTACCCATGGACTCAGGCCAATATTACAGATTTGAGCAGAGGGTCCCTAACCCACTTTTTCCTTGTCATGCCTGAATGTCCTTAGCCCCTGATCAGACAAAACTTGCTCCACAAATTGCAGGCTCAAATCTCTTTTGGGGGCACAAACCCCTCGGTGACTCATGGGTTTCACAGAGAGACTAGGGATCTTCAGAAAGCTAGATCAGAGGTCACTAGCACTCCTCCTTCTGCTATTTTTTTTACTTGCCCTCTGACTGAAGGATACTTGTTTCTGGCGGATTCGCCCCTGGAAGATTCCCCTCCAACTTCACTGTTACAAAAATGACAAAAGGAGATTCCTGGTGTCTGGGAAGAATCCAACCCACTGGGACTTGCAATCAACCAACCTCCACTTGTAGTCACCCTTAATCCTGGGGCCTCCCCAATTCAGGTTTGCCAATATCCACTCAGTTTACAAGCCAAGGAAGGAATTTCCAAGCACATTCAAAGGCTAAAAGAGGCCAATATCTTTATTCCTTATAAGTCAGCCTGATATATCCCCTTTCTACCTGTCCAGAAGCCTGGGACTTCAGACTACCAGCCTGTCCAAGACCTCCGAGAGGTAAATAAAAGAGTCATGACTCTACACCCCACTGTTCCTAACCCATATACTTTGCTCAGTTTGCTGCCTCCTATGCACACCTGGTACTCCACGTTAGACCTGAGGGGTGCATTTTTCTCCCTACCACTGGCTCCAGTAAGTCAACCCCTCTTTGCCTCTAAATGGATAGACCCTAAGACAAGAGAATTAAGACAATTGACCTGGATGCATTTACCTCAGGGGTTCAAAACTGTGCCAACTCTATTTGATGAGGCCCTGAGGAGGGGCTCTAGGCTCTAGGCTCTAGGTTTTCAGGTAGAACATCCCTCTGTTACAGTGCTTCAATACATAGATGATCTACTACTGGCCACCACAGATTTGTCCTCTTGTCTGGAAGCCACAGAGGCCCAATTGGGAGACTTGGACAAATTGGGCTATCGAGTCTCCACCAAAAGACACAACTCTGCCTGCCCAAAGTCACTTATCTGGGGGTATATATATTTAAGAATGGGCTTTGTCAGACAAAAGGATTGAGGCTATCTTAAAATTCCCTTCCCCAAAGATGAAACGTCAAGTTAGAAAATTTCTAGGTGCTTTGGGCTACTGCCGATTGTGGATCCTGGGTTTTGATGAAATGGCCCAGCCACTCTACACCTCTAATGGAGGGGATCTGGACCTTTAACCTGGACTGAGTTAGAAGAACAAGCTTTCAATGATTTAAAACAGGCTCTCATGAATGCTCCAGCCCTCGCTCTCCTTGATTTAGCCAAACCTTTCCAAATACATGTGGCCAAGAGTCAGGGGGTAACAGGGGATCCTTCAGTCAGGGTACTGGGTCTAACCCAGTACCTAGGACCCTGGAAGAGGCCTGTTGTCTATCTTTCCTGGCGATTAGACCCCCAGCTACAGGGTGGCTAAATTGCCTACAGACAACTGCAGCCACTGCAACCAAGGAAGCCACGAAGTTGACTTTTAGCCGCAGACTCCAGATAGTGGCCCCACATGTGTGTACACACTATTGTGGTCACCTCCTGATAGATGGCTTTCCAACGCTCACATTGTCCGGTACCAAGCTCCTTTACTGGATACTGACTGTACTGAGTTCCTGTCTACCTCTGCCCTCAATCCAGTGACTCTCCTGCCTGGTGATGACCCCTCGATGCCCATACATAATTGTATGGGCATTATTGACTCAGTCTCAAGCCTGCGAGCTGACCTGACTGATGTCCCGCTAGCCCAGCCTGAAGCCATCCTTTTCACAGATGGCAGCAGTTACCTCCAAGGTACTACAGGAGCTACAGTGGCAGGAGCTACAGTGACCACCAAAACTGAAGTAATATGGGCCCAAGCTTTAGGTTTGGGAACTTCAGCTCAGCGGACAGAAGTGATAGCCCTTCCTCAAGCCCTAAGCTGGGGACAAAAAGTTGGTATGCTTTTGCTACCATCCATGTGCATGGGGCCATTTATCAGGAAAGAGGACTATTAACCTCAGCAGGAATAAAGATCAAGAATGCCCCAGAGATCTTAGACTCCTGGCTGCCATTTGTTTGCCTTGAAAGAATTGGCAATTTAGCCACCCTGTAGCTGGGGGTCTAATCGCCAGGGAAGATAGACAACAGGCCTCTTCCAGGGTCCTAGGTACTGGGTTAGACCCAGTACCCTGACTGAGAGTGCCTTAACTCTGAGAGTGCCTTACCATTATACATTGTTTGGGGTACCAACGAGAAGACACCTCAAGAGTTTGTGAAAATGCCCTCCCTGATAAAACAGCCAGAGAGGTGGCACTAAAACCAGTGGGGCCTATGATGCTCCTTGCAGCTCTCCCGCCACCCATGCTACTCAAGTCACCCTATTCAGATTCAGACTTGAGAGCAGCCAAGAGCCTAGAAGCCTAACTCTCTCCAGAAGGCTGACAGATCATTGGGCCACTCAACTGGGGGAACCAAGTTGGCCACGTTATCTTGCCTGACTAAAGAGATCAGCCAAAAGTGCTCACAGTGTCTTCAAGTGAATGTTAAGCTGGCTGCCACTGATATTTAAAAGAGACAATAAACACTTACCCCTGAAAACCACTGAGAGATAGACTTTACTGAAATGGGTCCAGGAAGAGGAGGACATAAATATCTCTTAGTTCTCGTGGACACATTCACCGGTTGGACTGAAGTTTTTGTCACACGGGCTGAATCAGCTCTCATTGTAGTTAAGAATCTCCTCTATGAGACAGTGCCTCCATTCGGATTGCCCACCTCCCTGGGGTCTGACAATGGTCCAGCTTTCATAGCTCAGATCACTCAAACTTTAGCTGCAGCTTTAGAAATCAATTGGAAATTACATTGTGCCTCCGGCCTCAAAGCTAAGGCCAAGTAAAAAACATGAACAGAACCATAAAGGAAACTATTTCAAATCTGGTTCTTGAGGCTGGCGAAAACCGGGTAAGTCTCCTTCCTTTTACCCTTCTGTGCACGTGACGTACCCCCTACCTCCGGGACATTAGTCCTTTTGAGGCCATGGACAGCCAACTGCCCTCTTTGATTCCCCATGTCCAAGATGATAAGTGGCTGCTGTCACTAATGAGGAGCTTGTTAAGGCCTTACAGGCTCTCCAGCCCTTTCTGCATTCCACACACCGCTTGTTCTGGGGCCACCAGACTGTTCCTGAAATACCTGATGACCCCCTGGCAGCTCAACCTGATTAAATCTACATCAAAAGGAGACAGTCCACATCCCTAGGCGCCCGCTGGGAAGGACCCTATACAGTCACCTTGAGTGACCGTCAAGGTTGCCAGAATGAGCCATTAGATTCATCACTCCCACTTCAAGCCCGCAATACCAGAGATTCCAGCTAAGTGGACTATGTATAGCTAATATTGAACCCAGATTGTAACACCTCAAACCTTGATTCTGGTTATTCATGCTGGTTGGGGCAGGGATCTAAGTCCCTCACTTTGGGAAACATTCAGGGCGCTAGACTTTGTATTCAGCCTGAAAATTTCCCATTGAAGCACTCCTTATTTTGAATCAATTGTAATTCAACTGTACAAAATTCAACGTACAAAATGTCTCTTACCCCCTCAACCAACATTTAGCCTCCTCGCTGAGAACTTGGTTTGTCTGTACAAACGGCCTCACCCGTCACGCTCCTCTGGCTGTTTTCACTGGCCCTAACCCTGAACTCGGTACCTTAACTCATGTTCTTCCCACGGTGTACTGGAGAAGGAGGGAGGAAACATATGGGGTTACCCAACCTCACAAGAAAAAAGAGGGCCCCAGTCCTAGTTCCTGCCCTTTTAGCATTAGAAGTAAGTGGTTCCACAACACTAGGAACCACAGCCCTCATAATGGGAGGCCAAAATTACCAGATACTAAGCAAAAAGTAGACTGTGATCTAGCTCACTTGAACAGAATGTTCATCACCTGGAGGGGTCTCTAAACTCCCTGGCTGAGATGGTCCTTCAGAACCGGCGAGGTCGACACCTCCTACTCTTAAAACAGGGGTGTCTATGCCTAGCCCTTGGCAAATCTTGTTGTTTTTAGTTATTAAAAACAGTCTTAATCAGCTGAGAAAGCACTTAGCTGATAAAAAAATAAAAAACATCCACAGAGTTGATATAAAAATTTGTTCTCCACCACCCCACGGCTGACCACCCTACTCTCGGCTCTGGCAGGACCCCTGGTTTTCCTCCTACTGGTCATCACTATTGGCCCTTGCATGATAAACTGTTTAATGTGTTACATCCAAAGCCGAGTCCAATCTATTAAATTAATGGTTATAGGTTCCCAATATGAGGAACTGCAAAATATAGATGAGGAAGATGACTTTTAAAAGGATAACCAGGAATCAAGGATTTGATTCATGCACTAAAACCTGTGGGGAATGTTGTGGCTTGGCGTAACTGACGCCATCTTGAGCCTTGCATTTAACTAGTGCCCTGTATTTGACTCAGAAAAATGGAAAATTACTCAGGGTACAAATCCCATGAGAAGCAGGATGAGCTGTACCTACAGGAGAAAAATTAACCTGCTCAACAAAAGAAGCAGGATATAGGTGTCAACTGAAAATTAATGAAAGATTTGAGCTAAATTGTTTCCAACAGGACGTCTTTTATGATTCTCTCTTTTAAAAACTCTGTAACTTTCCAGTTCGGGGCCACTTGTTTGGACCCTGAACCAGGGGGGTCTGTATACGAATGGTCCTGAGCTCAGCTAATTAAATTTCAGAGTTATCAGTTTGGCTGCTTGGATTCCTATATTGTTGTTCATGAACCCATGTTGTTCATGAACAAAAACAGCAGAAATCCCTTTTCTCGCTGTTCAAAGATGCCTGTTGAACTGTGTAAACAGGCATCTTTCCAAAGACTCAGTGTTTCCTTGCCTCTTCATGCTTCAGGGTTCTGGAAGTCCCCGGCGTCCCTTAGATTGTTGGCGCCATCTTCTCTGATCTCTGCCTCCATCTCCACGTGACCTTCTTCACGTTGCTGTGTGTCCTCTCCTCTCCATGTAATGATACCACTCATGAGGACTCACCATAATGCAGGAGGATGTCGTCTTAAGATTTCCATCTGCAAAAACCCTGTATCTAAGCAAGCTCACATGCTAAGGTTCTAACTGTTACAGGAAGCTGAGTTAGTCAGAAATATGATAGGAAGTCAGACAGGGCTGGGCTCTGGAAGGAGCCAGTGCAGAAAACCAGGTATCTAGCAACCTTACGGGAGACACATATCTCCTGCTGTGGGCCAGATCGCAAAACTTTTGTTTTGCAAAACAAATGCAACCACACTCTAAGTATAAACATCAGCGATTGACAGTCTAAAAGGTGTGGGTCACCTTGAGGAAGCCAGGAGTCACCATCCCAAACCCCTAGAGAGTCACGGCTCTCTAAGCATGTCTGCTTGCTATGTGACTCACTTCCCCGTTTGTCCCCGACTTGGTCACTGAACAATTAATCTTACTGGTTGACCATAGTTCTGTCCCACCTCATGCCCACCTTGCCAGTTTCCATGTTTTCCCCATCTTGCACCTGTCTCACCTCGTGGTTTTGCTCTATAAAATCCCTAGAAAAGACGAGGACTTTGGCAGCCCACTCGTGACTCCTTTTGTCTCTCTCTGGGACAGAAGCTTTCTTTCTCTCAATAAATATATTCTGCTCATAACCTCTGTGGTTCCTAATATTTTAGAGAACACAAACTCATACCAGACATCTAACAGGTTGGGAGTTTCATTCCTCTATATCAATTGGGCATTAATTTTGGGGAAGATGTCATTCAACCCACAATATAATACTTACAATACTACAGCATTTATAATTCTGCATTGTAGAAGTTAATTTGTTCTCCCAGTTCCCACAATGGATAAGTCACATAGTGTGTATGATATAAGGATAATATAGGACCTCCAAATAATCCAAATAATAAAAGGGAAATTAACTTCCAACTTTCTAGCTGTCCTATACCCTAGGTTTGTATTCTCTAACTAGGTTTATATGCTCTAACGTCAGAGAATGAATTCTAGGGACGATGGAGATTAAGTGCAGGAAGAATTTATTGAGAGAAAGAAACCTTCTGTCTCAGAGCTGCGTTAAAATGGGACAAAACTCTAGTTAACTAAGATGATTAGAAGGGTAATCGCTTAGGCAATATGGAGCCCACGGAAAATCCCAAGGTGGGTATGAGGTGGGACCAATAAGATTACGGGAGTATAGTCAGGTAGGTAATGTTGATTAAATGGGGATCAAATGGGGAAGCTGATAGGCTAAACTGGGCCACGACCAAGACCACTGAGGCAGCAAGGTTGAAGCAAACATCGATGACTTTATTGCAGACCAGGTGAGGCTGGGCCCAGGGTGAAAAGTCTGTTGAGCAAGGGGAAAGGGAATGTTTTTATGGGGGAACTTAGGTATTGAAGGTTTTGCTGAGAGTGGTAATAATTTGGGAGCTTTCCCGGAGGGAGGGATCAGGGTAGGTGCAGGAGGTTATCAGTGGTTTTCTGCACCAAGCAAGGAGGTCGTTGGTGGTTTTGTACAGAGTGAGGAGGTCATCGGTGGTTTTTTTGTTGTCAAGATGTGAAGCATAGAGAGGTTTTTCTGTTCTGTTTGGGCAGAGGGACCCAGTCCAGGGGCCTCACAGAAGCCAGTCCTGGAGCAAGTGTCCATGGGATAGCAAGGACTATCTTGGCAAGGGTGGGTTAATCGGTACCCTAGGTGAACAGGCCTATTTAGCTATCAGTCACTGCTGTCCATCCCTAGGGGAAGTACGTGGGTGTGGTCATTTCTCTGTGCCGAGCCTGACCTTCAATGAATGCACCTCCGGCCACAGTTGTCTTCTGCAGTGACCTCTCCAGAGCCCGGCCCTGTCGGACTGCCTAAAATGTTTCTAAGTAATTTAACTGTCTGTAACAGGATGTGGTCTCTGAAGACAGGCCCAGTAATGCTTCTCTTTGAATTGTTGCTGTCTAGTCCAATATCTGGCATTTAAAGTGCTTCTGGAATTTTAATGATCTGCCTCTGTGATTTTCTCTTAACAATTAATTGCCTTCCTTCCCCTTTCTGTGGTACTAGGGATTGAACCCTGGAAATTCACACTGAGCTACATCACCAGCCCATTTTAAAATTTTTTATTTTGTGACAAAGTCTACGCCAAGGCACTAAGTTTCCAAAGCTGGGCTTGAACTTGCCATCCTCCTGCCTCCGCCTCCCAGAGTGCTGGGGATTACACATGTGCACAGCCATTCTCAGATATTTTCCCGAATTTAATCCCCCTGAACTCTTCCTTCCTCCACTTTATCTGTCATTCCCTTTCTGTTTTGTAACATTTGTTCCACTTTCAATGCATCACTTTTAACTCTGTCCTAAACCGTTTCTAGGAAACATGAGAATTCCAACAAAAACTGTTAGAGTAGACAGAAGACCAGCCCAGTCTGTTACAGAAAATCTGCACCTGCAGATACTTCCCGGCGCTGTGCACCCCAGCAACCCCACCTGCGATTCTGTAACCCCAAATACTGTGTACAGCTGCTACCTACCTCAGACACAGGCGTCGTCTCAGATGCAATGACTATGAGTGTAATGGTAAATGTGACTGTTAGTAAAGACATGGGCTACGCTTCTGTAATACATGAACTAAAACAGCATCAAAGGCATCCACTGGCTTCAGCAGAGTAGAGGGTTATTCGTATACAGCATCCATAGCAAGGAAGCCCACGGAAGCTGGGGCTGGGGTACAGCCTGGACCCCATTTGCTTCTAACGCATCGCGCTGCCCAGTGCTACAGTTACCCCACAGCGGCAGCCGCCATCCACATGCGGCCACCGAGCAGCCAAAATCTGCCCCTCCTAGGTACACTTTAAATTTGCAACACGAGATCCTATCTGGTGTGCAAAGAAGGATGCAAAAGATCTCATTAGTCATTTTACGTTGGCTGTAGTTAAAACTATATTTTAGATGTATTATGGTAAGTATGATTAAACTTAATTTCATCCATTTCTTTTATTGGTTCACAAAATCTTACATTATGTTCACGTTCACTCTGTTTCCACGGGACTGTGTTGTGCTGGAAAGCTGAGAAAGGTGCTGTGGTGTAAGTGGATTCCTTGCGCCATGTACTCAGTTATGTGGGGAAAAATAAAGCAGAAGGCAAAAATTATCTTTTATGGAAGTCATATTGTTACAGGCAGCTGAGTTAGAAACATCATAGGCAGTCAGTCAGGGCTGGGCCCTGGAAGGAGCCAGCGCAGAAGACCAGATAGCTTGCAGCCTTGGAGGACACAGACACCTCTGCTGAGGACCAGATCTCCAGGCAAAAGGCAAAGCAAGTACATCCACACCCTAAGGGTAAACATCAGGGTTTGACATTCTGAATAGGTGTGGGTCACCTTGAGGAAGCTAGGAATCACCATCCCAACCCCCTGCAGGAAGAGTCACTGCTCCGTACCATGCCCAATTGCTATGTGACTTGCTTCCCCATTTGTCCCTGATTTGCTCAATTTTACCTGAATAATTAATCCTATTGGTTGACCATAGATCTGTCCCACCTTTGCCCACCTTGCCACTTCCCATGTTTTCTCCATCTTGGACGCACCTCACCTCATGGTTTTGCTCTATAAAAGTCCCTAGAAAAGACAGAGTCTTTGGCAACCCACTTGGGACCCCTTCTGTCTCTTTCAGACAGAAGCTTTCTTCCACTCAATAAATCTATTTTGTTCTTTGATAGATCCCTCACCTGTCTGAGAGACAGCACAATCATCATGGCGATGGTACAAAACAGTGCTTCCCAGAAGCCCCTGTGGCTTCTTCCCCCAGAAGTCTTTGCCAAAGCTCATGCAGGTAAAGATTTACCCAGTCCCCTGCACTCTCACAAAATAAATCAGCTCACATCAGTACCCACAGCCCTTCCCCCATCAGAGCCTGTATCAGGCAGAACCTGCCCTTTGTCTGCAGAGAACCACCACAGCCTTCTCTGTGGTGACTCCCTCCATGCCCCCTTATTAAACTTTTTTAGCTAGTCATCTCCTCTCTTAATACTCTGCGCTGTTCTAGATTGAGTACAAAGTTTAACTCAATCACTCTTAACCTCTGTTGTTCTAAAATTCACTGTTTGCTTTGAGAGAACAGGAACTCATACCGGACTTCTAGGAGGTTGGGGGTTTCCTTCCCCTATATCAATATGCTAACTGCACAAAACCATTCACAGCCCATGGGTCAGAAGTGTGTCACCTGCTGCAGGAAGTGTGGGGATGTGGTACGGGGCCCATGGCCCTGTGTCATCTGGGAAGGAGGCAGGAGAGGGCTTCTATGTGACAGAGACTGCTTCACGCCTTTGTCACTCGCTCCTGAGAAGAAGTGTGCTTCCACTCAGACCCAGCATTGAAGGGAACTGAAAGGTCTTTCCTGGGCCAGGAAATGGGCAAAAAAGTAAATAACAGTGCATCCACGTATGTAATGAAAAACTACCAAACCAAGATCCCTCAACATCTGAAGGAACTCAGAAAGTAAAAGAAGGAAGCAGAGAGAAACCATGGCTGAGGCCAAAAAAGGGGTCCTAGGGGAGACGTTCTTATGCTTCCAGCAGCGTGGCAGAGAAAGGCGGAAGGATATTATGAAACCAGCTTTGGGCCTCTGTAGCTGGGGCCCAAAAGTTTGGTTATGCTTTATTGCCAGATGCCGGAGGATGGATATGCGAGACCAGTAGTAACGCAAGATGGAAATGCAATACCTGGAACTTCTCTGATGCACAAGACTGCAGGACCGAAAGCACAGTACCGAAGCGGTGAAATGGCAGCTGACCTTTGACCCTGGGTGTCACAGAGGGAGGCAGGCCCGCAGAGCCAGGGAGACTCAGGAGAGGAGGATGCAGGTCCTCAGGAGACTGCGGGGAGAAGGCAAACTACCTTCAGAGGACGGCGCTACACCTGACTGAGCCAGAGAGCAAAAGCCTAGACCTCGTGATTCTCTGAGGGGCCGGAAGTTTCTAACCTCCCCAGAGAGCGGCCTCAGCTACTGTCTTCCGGTTGTCCCAATCAGGCCTTGCTCACTCAAGTGGACAGACAGAAATCCCAGGGTGACTGAGTCACTTAGTGTCCGTGATTGAGGGAGACCTACTTTTTATACTCAGGGAGTCTGAGAAGTAGAGCGCCTCTTTCCCTCTTTCTTGGGAAGGTGGTTAGGATTTGGTGGGTTATTTACTGCCAATTCTTCAAAATTAGATTTTATCTTTCTACTAATCCTTGGGCTCCGCTCCAGACATGAAGCACTCAAGTTGACTACCGAGGCCACGCCAAGTCACGGCCAGCTGTAAGAAGCCACCATCTGCAAAGGGGTCTCAAACACCTGAGGCAGGGATGCTAAATTAGACTTGTAGGATCGTCGACTCCCAGTGAGGCTGAACTGACGGAGGAGTAGGAAAAATATTTTGCAGCAATGATCAGCTAAAGGAAAATTTTGTGTTGGAATTGAAAAAGCACTTGTAGGCTGAAGATGGACTAGAAGAAAATTCTCACACAGAAGGTACCAATGCAGAGATGGGAATCCTGGAGGAAAGATAGCATGAAGTGGAAAATAAAGCTAGGAAATCAAATATTCTGGTACAATAATGATATAAGGGAATGAAACTGTCAGCCTACTAGATGTCTGGTACGAGTTCATGGTCTGTGAAATCGAAGAATGAATTTTAGGAACAATGGAAGGTGAAAGCAGGATATATTTATTGAGAGAAAGAAAGTTTCTATCTGAGAAAGAGAGACAGAAGGGGTCCTGAGTAGGCTGCCACAGACTGTCTTCTCTAGGGATTTTATAGAGCAAAAACCACGAGGTGAGGCAGGTCCAAGATGGGGAAAACATGGGAACTTACAAAGCAGATGGGCATGAGGTGGGACAGAGCTATGGTCAACCAGTGAGATTAATTGTTCAGGTAAAATTGACCAAATCAGGGATAAATGGGGAAGTGAGTCAAATGGTAAATGGGCATGCTAAAAGAGCAGTGACTCTTACTGTAGGGGATTGGGATGGTGACTCCTGGCTTCCTCAAGGTGATTCATATCTATTTTGAATATGAATCCCTGATTTTTATGCTTAGGCTGTGGTTGCATTTGTTTTGCCTTTTGTTTTGAGATCTGGCCCACAGCAGGAAGTGTCTGTCTCCTCCAAGGCTGTAAGATATCTGGTCTTCTGCACTGGCTTCTTCTAGGGCCCAGCCCTGTCTGACTGCTTGTGATATTTTTACCTCACTCAGCTGATTGTAACAATAGTAGAACGTTGAAGGCAAAAAAGTAATACTACATGAAAAAATAATTAACTGGCAAAGTTTCCCTCTAATTTGAAAAACATATTGAATGAACATCTCAAAAAGATTCCAGGAATCTGAGAGAAAGAGAGAGAAGGGATTATTCTGGTGAAATTTCCAAGATCCAAAGAAAAGAAAGAAAACTTTAAGAAAACATTAGATGCTGTATGGGGGGGGGTGATCAGTATCAGACTTCTCATTTGTAACATTATTTGAGATGAACAGACCTAAAAAATAAAATCACTGTGTGGCAAAGATAAAATCCAATTCCTTCATCAAAAAGAAAGACACTTCTCAGATAGGCAAATATACGTACTTCATGCAGTTCAAGTATTCCACGCAAGAAAACTGCCCGAGCGTGCAATGAAATCAAGAGCAATTAAAACCAGCTAAGTGCAATTAAATCAAAACAAAACTCTCTATCTAGGGAACAGTGCCTATATGAATGGTGCATAATAAATTTCATACGTGGGTGTTTGTCATGGGAAGTGGTGAAACAAAAGCAGCATATTGTAACAGAAAACTCAATGGTGAGCTAGAACTCAGTGTGTGAAAGTGCTTACATAAAATCTAGATGGGGCAGAGAGAGGAGAGAGTGACTGACAGGAATTTCTCTCCAGGAGAGAGGAGAGCGAGGATGTAAACCTGGGAGAGGTCATACTGATGTGTAATATTATTGGTCCCACAAAGCTCGTGTTCTGGAAGCTTGCTTCTTGGTGCCGTGGAATGGAAAGGTGGGACCTGTGTGAGGTGGGGTCTGGTTGGAAGGCACTGGGCCATGAGGGCAGCACCATGGGGGAGGTTAGTGCCTCCTGCACCGGGGTGAATGAGGTCTGCTGGGCTGGATTTGTTCACCGCTAGAATGGGTTGCTACAAAGCAAGATGGCCCTGCGTGTTTCAGCCTCTCTGCATACTGCTGTTCCCCTGTGGACTCTGCCATGTGTGGCTCTTAGCCCGAAGCCAAAGAGGCTGGTGCTGAGCTTCTGCACTTTCAGAGCTGTGAGCTAAATAAGACTCCTTAGGTACTGTGCCGATGTTGTTATTGCAACAGAAAACAGATTAAGAGGGTAGCATTGGAGAAGTTATATGCAAATAAGTTGTCTCAATGAGGTGTATGCATTTTGTAATAAAATAGAGAAATATATGTTATGATTATGAGCACCAATAACTAGATATAGATACAGATACAGATACAGATACAGATACAGATACAGATATAGATATAGATATAGATATAGATATAGATATAGATATAGATACAGTTTGTGTGTGTGCGTGTGTGTGTGTGTATGCTGAGAATCAAATTCAGGACCTCTCACTTGCCAGGCAGGCGCTGTGCCACTGAGCTATATCCCCAGCTCCCCATTTTTATATTTATAAGCATTAAGAAATTTTCAAACTTAACAAGAATTAGAAAACAAGTAAATGCTTTGTCATGACCAAAAAATGTAAGAAAATGCAAGAGGAGGCACAACTACATAAATGTTAACAATAAACACTTTAAATGACATAGAAGAATCAAGTCTTACATGTTAAGTAGTAAACTAAGTAAGAACAGCTATAAACACCACTAACAAAAAAATTATTGGATTGAGCAAATATTAAAAATCCAAGGGAATGATTTTCTGTGGTTCATGCCTAAAATAAACTGTCAGAAAATATTGAAAACAGTCCAACAGGGAACAGTGAGTCCACCTTGACTTGATGTGTTACTTTCTTGTGGCTGAGATAAAATATCCAACACAATATAAGGAGGAGAGATTTATTTTGGCTCATATTTTTGAAGTTTTAGCCCTTGTTCGCCAGATTCAAACACTGAGACTGCATGGTGGAAGGATCTGGCGGAAGAAAACTGCTCACTTCATGGTGGGCAGGAAGCAGAGAGAGAAGGGAGGAAGTAGGGAGGGAGATATCCTCCTCTGGGCCTGGTGTGCAGTGATCCACATGTTCTGGGCCGACCTCACCTTCTATGAGCAAGTCAGCTCTATCACGTCCACGATGCAGAATCCCCATCTATGCGTCTAAGCCCCATCTATGCGGCTTTGGGGATAGCTAGGTATAAACCACAATACTTGGTGATTTGTACTGAGGATGTTATTATCACCATGGAAGAGAAGCTCTGGAAGATCATTAGTCCTCAAGCCTGCTGAAGACCACCGTCCAGCCCTTAAGTGGGAAAGGAGAGAGAATAAATAAATCTCTGACTTGTGCGCTGGAGCTGAAAAACTATCATTTTGCCACCATCATAGTAGAGATTAGATTTGTCAAAAGTCATCAGTGCATGCTAAATCTAGGAGGACATTTTAATGAGAAACATAACATTCACTTAAAGTGTCTTCTGCAGACTGCATATGAGTTGAAAAGGAGAAACAAAAGCACTAAGTATATAGTGAAGAAGCTAGACAATACCTTAGCTTGGTGGTAAACTTTGCCATCACAAAGGGTCTCTCTGAAAGGACACAGCTGCTTCTGTGTGGTTTTCCTGCCAAGGATGCATAACCTGAATCTGATCTCAAAGAAACATCAGAAAGATCTCAGATTAGGAACCTGTTAAAAAACAGTGGTGTGTGTGTATTTTAGAAAAAAACTATTAAAGTCAGAGGACTGAATGGAGCAGGCAATATTAGAAAGGACATTATTGGGCCAACTGGCAAAACTGGAATACAAATGGCTGAGTAAAGCAAGGTATGCTAGTGCTGAATCTTACCAATGCTGATGACAGCACTTTGGTGCCATAAGAGAGTATCTTTGTTCTTATGAAACTCACACTGAAGTATTTAGAGCCATTAGGTGAGAGGGTTTTGCCCTAGAACAAACAGCCGAGAGGTGGGACCAAACAGCTGTTTACCTTGAGGTCACCTCCTCCTTCCCCTGTGACAACTTCCTTTTTCCTTTCCCAGTGGCACCAAAAGGGGTCCCAATCAGTCCCCTGTGTGTCATCAATGCCCGCCCTAAGGGCCACCCCGGTCAGAGGTTATACGTATATCTCGTACCGCACGTTCCGGTCAGAGAAAGCCAGGCTGTCTATAGTCATGGACTTCTCTCCACGTCCTCGGAATAAAGGCTATATTTATTTATATCTTCTTTCTTATTGCACTGAAAGCCTAACATAATGGTGCCGTGTTACTCGGATGGCAGAGGATGTCAGCTCCAGCTGGCTGACCCTGC
>PVJX010018793.1:0-35881 GCA_004027295.1 Dolichotis patagonum
TTTTAATTAACTAGTCCTTTATCAGTGGAAATTTAGATTGTTGCCAATTGCTATCTATTTCAAATAACTCAGTGTAAAGAGCTAGCTGAGTTCATGAACTTGACCCTTTCCATCCTTCTGGTTGCAAACCCAGTTGGATGGGAACCGAATCTAATTCAATGGTTAGGGTCAGTGTTGACCTTATGGGGAAATTTGATCCACTTTCTTATCCAGTTCAGTCTGCAACCAGAATCACAGACAGAATTGAGTTCTTCATGCGAGCTATCACTTATTTTGCAAACATACAAGAATATCTGTAGGCTAAATTCCTAGAAACAGAATTACAAGGTCCAAAAGTGTGTGCTTTTGTATTCTGCGTGGCTTTGCCAAATTGCCTTTCACAGAGGGTGCCCCAGTTACGCCCTGTCCAGTGACATGTGAACACTTTGCTCCCCACATTCTTGCCAGCATCGTATTTTCTCAGGCTCTTTGATATTTGTCCATCGGACAACTGAAGTGTGGTACCTTGAAATGCTTTTGTTTTACTGTTTGACTTTTGCTGTGAAAGTTTTCAAATGTTAGAGCTGGGCATGGTAGTGCACCCCCTATAATCTTAGCACTCGGGAGGATGAGACAGGAAGGTCACCACAAGTTCAAGATTAGCCTAAACTGTGAAGTAAGACCCTGTGTCAAAAAATAAAACCAAATAAACAAAACTAAACATAATAGCAAAGGTAAAATGAACGATCACCTAAATTTAATAATTGTTAATATTTTGTTATGTTTGCTTATTTTTTGAGGAGTCAAAATATTTTAAAAATAAGGGTCTCATGATGTTTTACTTCTAATTAGTCTGGTAGATATTACTGGAAAACATTTACCACCTTATCATATGTAATTATTCTATTTAATACAATTAATTCCTGAATCTACAACCCATTGGATATTCAAAAATTTCTACTTGTCTCACACATGTGTTTTATGATTAGTTTGTTCAAACTAAGGGCCATGTATTAGAATGTGTGTGTGTGTGCGTGTGTGTGTGCAAGCACACGCACTTTAATTTGTACTTCTATGAGTAGCATGGACTTTTTTTCAGTTTTTATTTTTTATTAGTGCCCGTTTATAGTGCATGATGATCACATTCCTCATGGGGAGCTGGTGAATGTACGTAACAAATCTCGATTGGGTTTTTTCATTGTCTTCTCCTCTTCCTCCACCTTGGACAACTTTCCATATGCCTAAGACTTTTATAATCTTTCTTTTAACTATTTACATTGTTGGTCTTTTTCCTTATTAGTCTATAGGAATTTATGTTAATCAGCTTTCTGACAATATAACAAATGGCCGAGAGAATCAACTTATAAAGGATGTAAGGTGATTTGGGCTTATAGTTCTGGAGGCTTCAGTTCATGGTTGATTGTTCAGATTGCTTTTGGCAAAAACACAGCACATGGCAGGGGTGGCACAAAAGAGCTATGGGCTGGGTCCTGAAGTTTCCTCTGAGGGCAGACAACCTAAAGACCTCCTGTGAGACGCCACCTCTAAACTTTCCACCATCTCCCAGTCATCCCGAGATGAGGACCACGCCTCTACAGGCCTTCAGGGGCCTCCAGACCCAAAGAAAAGCAGGGCTTTTTACATATCAGTGAGTTAACCTCTGTGGTGTGTGTTATAAATACTATTTTACCAGTTTCACCAGTCTGCTCTCTGTGTTTATCCCACACACAAAAATTTTTAACATAGTTGAACTTTCAATCTTTTCTTTTATGAATTTGGATTTTGTGTTAGATTTAGAAGGTCTTTCCTTAGGTCAGTATTATATTTAAAAGTTCTGCCATGATTGATTTTGTTATTTTGATGGTTTTGTTTTGTGCATTTCAGTTTTCAAGGCAAATAAAACGTATTCTAGAGTATGAGGTATGAATTTCACTGAACGTTTCCTGGATGGTCATCGAGTTTTGCCAGCACCTTTAGTTGGATAGTTCGTCTTTCCCCCTCATGTTTGTAATGCACTTTTATCAGATATTAAATGCTCATATATTCTTGGTACTATTTCTGTTTGCTTTTATACCCATCTTTCATTTGCTAGTACTGCAGTTTCACTGTAAGTATATGCTGTTCTTTAACAGAAGAAAAAGCTGAGGTTGGACACAGTAGCTCAGACCTGTAATCCTGGCTACTCGGGAAACTGAGACAGGAGCATCACATGTGCAGGGAAGTCTGAGAAACTTAGAGAAACATGTCTCAAAACAGGCTTTTCAAAGGGCAAAGGATAGAGCCCAGTGGTAGGGCACTTGCCTAGCGTGTATGAAACCCTGAGCTCAGCTGCTAATACCGGCGGACAAAACAACCAAAAAAGAAAGAACGGAAAACCAAGAACATCTGCGAAGACTGTTGCTTGTTCCTTTTAAAAACAATTCTCCTTGCTGCTGCTGTTATTGTTATTATTTCAGTTTTTCTTGAAGCAGGTCTTACTCTGTCATCCGGACTGGCCTTGAACTCATTATGTAGCCCACACTGGCCTCAAACTGACAGTGATCTCCTGCCTCAGCCTCCCAAGTACTCCCAAGTACAGGCATGCACCCCCACACTGGGCATTCTAGTTATTTTTGTCTGCTTATCATTCCAATGAATTTTTGAATCATTTCTCTAGTTTTTCCCTGAATTTTGATGACTTAGATACTAGTAATATGATAATTGTTACATTAAAAATATGTAGTGATTGATATTTAAATCTATTAATGTATTAATCTAGGGTAAATTGATACCTTAATGATACTGAGTTTTCTTATTCAATAACTCAGCATAAAAAACCAGATGTGGTGGTGCACTCCTGTAATACAAGAACTTGGGAGGCTGAGGCAGGAGGATCACTGTAAATTCAAGGCCAACCTGGGCTGCATAGTGAGTTCAAGGCCAGTCTAGACTACGTAGTGAGACCTTGTCATGAAAATCAGAAAAAAAAATAAAAAAGCAACCCAAGACATTCTTTTTGTTATCCTTGGGGACATTACAAATTAGTGTCAGGAATGACCCTGCCATACCTTCAAGGTCCCAAGTATTCAACCTGGACTTCTAAGCCTCACAGCCAGAGATTTCCATAGACTGTTGAAACCTCATTTTCCACACATCTCCTTCTAACCCGTAGCTATTCTGTAGTCTGTGAACAAGTTTGAGCTTGCGCGGCTATCTGCATGGGCTTGTTCTGTCGCCGCCTTCCCACTGCCTGTCCAAGAGCTTTTCCCCACGAGGACCCCTTGACAACTTGCATTAGAAATGACCTCTCTCCTCCTCGACCTCCTCGGTATTTATTATACATGCCATTTGCCTGGTGACACATCCAGGATTGCTACTGAAACGAATCGACATCAGGCCTTGAGTGGCTGCATGATGGACTGTGAGTGAGTTTGGATCTCGTTTCTTCGGTGGACGGTGAGTCTGTGGCAAGCGTAAGCCAGTCTTGCCCCGGCAGCCTCTAGCGCTGCCCTTGTGCGTAGTAGTAGTAGGGGTGGGGGGAGGACAGTAGTTCACGGGACAGCACGCTTTGTGAACGCAGCATCTTCCGTGTATGAACACGCTCACCAGAGGGTCAGTGCTGGAGTAACAGTGGCCCAGTGGAATACAGCTGGGCAGTGGTCTTGGTGTCATGGGTATACCTGACCTTGGCTAAACTGTTGGAGGAGGTATAGAGAGAATTCCCCGAGTCAGGACACCCAGGCAATAATTCTGGGTCAGAGCCAATCGAGGAGGAAGATGGGTTTTCTAGGGGTGACTCTAGTATGTTCGAGGACTGAGGGTGGGCACGGCTGGCAAGGAGAGGCAGGAAGAGGAGCAGAGAGGAGGGGAGAAGGATGGGCCTGGGGGTCACAGCTGAGCAAGTCCATGCTCCCCCATCCTTTGTGTGTGGCCAGGGGTGGGCTCTGGAAACATGTCCCAGCCTCCTCCCCACAGCAGGTCCCCTGCAGGATGGCATGGGTCCTCTAGGGACATCAGGCCTGGTGCATAGCCATCTCCTTGCTGTCCACAATCCCAGAGTTCCCAGCCCAGCTGGCCCAGAGCCGCCAGCCGCCCCTGCACTTGGGAGGCTCCGGAGCGGCATCTGGTTATGCAGGGTGAATGTGCTGAGCACACCAAAGTGGAGCAGCCAGAGCGAAAGAGCTAATGGACACCAATCCCCAGCCCTGGGCCTTTCCCCTCCTCTTGCTCATCATTAGCTTCTTGGAATCTGTCCCAAGTCTCAACACTGAAAAGTGTTTCAGGTGCTGGGGATTCTGGGTAACATCCCCACCCCTACCTTCAAGCAGAGGCAGCCAGGAGCCACCTGCTGGGCTCCTCGCCTGCAGCTCTAGCATCTGAGGTCCAGGAGGCATCTTCCTGGGCTGAAACCTGGGGTGGGCTAAGGGTGCTTGATGAGACTTCTGCAGGAACACATGCGCCGGCCCAGCAGCCTGGGATTAAATTCTGTGTCCCCAGCTAGACCGGCTTCCCTACCCTTTGCCAGGAATAGATCAAGGTACCCATGTCATGAAACCTTTAGATTCTTAAAGACAGGAAGGTGAGGAAGGAAAAAAGGACTTCGGCTCTAGGGGAGACTCACCTCCAAAGGGGCTGAAATTCTCACTTCCTCAGGCAAACGTTCCACCTCAGATGGGAAGAGTGACCCACTTAAGGAGCAGATGTGGCTTCTAGGGGAGCCCTTGGGCCCAGGGACTGGCTCTGAGGAACCCACACATGCCCCAGCATAAGTACCACTGCATTGTGCCCAATGTGTGAGCCAAACTTTAGTCGTGCTTTGCTGAGGCAACCCTTGAAATTGGAAACACATTTTAACGTGCTGCTAACAAAAGGGTAAGAGTAGATACTACCCCAAGGAACTCTGCCCAGAGGGCCAGAATGAACAAATGCCGTCTTAGCTTTGTATTTATTTAAGATTTCTATAGCTCATAATATAGTATTTTTCCTCTTCTTAGAATTCTTATTTAGGCGACTGCCATAGACGACTTCATACATGACTGAAACACTCTTCCTGTTTATAATGGCCTTTCTGCCTAGGGCTTTGGGGATCACTGTGGTGCCCGTGAATTCTCTGCCTCCACCCAGGGCCTGCATCTGATGGCTGTTCAGTAAACATTTGCTGAATGAATGAGCAGATGAGTTAAGAGGCTGAGTTCCTAACACTAAAATAGCCTCGAAGTTGGAAGGAATTTGATGCTACAAGTCTCAGGAACTGCCAGCGTTATACCCTTGAGGCAGTACTGGCTGGGCTCCTCTTCTTGCTGCTGTTAAGCCATATATTTAATAATTTAAAAAGCCAGCCATGCCATGGTTTGGGCTCAGCTGTGTGCACACACAGCCTGTTCCCACAGCAGCCTGACATTCTTTCCTGTCCAGGCCTCTCTGGTCTGGCCTGCCTGTGACCTATACCCCACATGTCGTCCCCTGGGTCCGGGAGGACCCAGGCCCAGCCACACTGCCAGTTAGCTCTGTCCTGGAGCTTTAAACCAAGTGCCCAGAAGCCAACGGCCCCTGACTGTTCACAGAACCAAACAGAACAAGGTTTCACATCGTCTTTGCTATTTTGTCTGTTCTTTTCTTTTTGGTTCTTTTTACAATTTTTTACTTTTATCAGTCCGTGTTTGCAGTACATAATGATCACATTTGTCCTGGGATTTGGTGCACATTTATGACACAGCTTGGTTCTTTCCCCTCCTCTCCTTCCCATCCCACTCCATCTCTTAGTCCCCTTCTCATTTGCAAGACATGTCTCTCCCTGTTCCTTGTCTTCTATCTTTATTTTGCTCCTTGTTTATGCTAAAAAAATTATTTATACTCTGGGTTTCCCATGTTAGAAAACCATGTGATATTTAAGCTTGTGTGTCTAGTTTATTTCACTTAACATTCTGGTCTCAAAGTATTGTTTCTATCCTTTTTCTTCTTTTCTGTCCCTCTTTCTCTTCTCTCTCTCTCTCTTCTGCCAGATAATCTCAGCACTCTGGAGGCTGAGACAGGAGGATTACCATGAGTTTGAGATCAGGTTAGGCTACATAAGTGAGTTCAAGGCCAATCTGCATTACATAGTGAGACCTTGCATCAAAAAGGAAAACAAAAAAAAAGATCGAGAACCCCTACATGCCATTCTGAGGGTAAGAGAGATACCATAATGCAGTGATAGCCCCAGCCACTCCTTCATTCTCCTCAAACCCCTGTGGACTCTTCCCTTGCTCGTCATTGTCCTCTGCCACCTGGAAGGTAGGTAGCGATTTGTTTTTCCTGTCATCAGGCTGAGCATAGACCTGCTACATAAGAAGGACTGAATAAATGTGCGTAGTTTAGGGGAGCCTACCCCAATAAGGAGGTCGGGGCACACTCCCCTGAGAGGTCCGCTTCCTTCTGAATCTTACAAAATGAATGGGAGTTGGGTGAAGAAGATAGGGAGGAGTGGATAGGAAACAGCATAGGCACAGAGAATATTGGATGGATGGATGGATGGATGGACGGACAGACGGACCTGGTAAGGCAGTCTGAACTTGATGGTGCAGTAGTACAGAATATTTGGACTGGTGGCTGAATCCGGGGTGTCTGGCTACAGTGTGTCACTGGTGCGTGGTGATGGCGGGAGGGATGTCTTCATTGCTTTAGTCGTGATGGCCCGTGGCCCCATGTTACCAGGAGTCCCATACATGCCCAGGAAGGGGGTGGCACAAAGACACCAGTCTGTCTGCCAGGCCTGGGGGAATTAAGGTCAAGCCCGTCAGCCTTGTGTCAAACCGCTCACATGAGGCTCCTCTCCCACCCAGATGAGCGAGAAGTTGTGCAGAAGAAAACCTTCACAAAATGGGTCAACTCCCACCTGGCGCGTGTGTCCTGCCGCATCAGCGATCTCTACAAGGACCTGCGGGACGGGCGGATGCTAATCAAGCTGCTGGAGGTGCTCTCGGGAGAGACGCTGGTAAATCCCTGCCCTGTGCTGGGCCCGCTCCTGGGCCATGGCTCATGCCCTCTCCAAGAAAAACAGGGTCGGGGCTATCTGCAGCTTCCGTGGTCTGCCGGGGTATATTCCTGCTCCTTTGGGAGTTTCCATATGGCTCTGGGGTCTCCATTCCCTTCCCAGAGCTTCTCACCCCTTCTGACCACTCCTGCCCATTCACGCTTTTCCACCAGGCATGGAGCACTGTGTCCTCCTGCAGGGGCCTGGGCATCTGGAGCAGCCTGGCTCTTGCATGGGCTGGGGGGCCCAGGTTTCTGGGGAAGCTTGCATCCCTCTTCGAATCAAGAGGCAAGAGTGGAAGATAATTTCTGCACGTTTTACCATGTGTGCAAGCAGAGCTCTATTAGAGGCCCTCTCAGTTGTACTTCCTGGCAGTATGGCTGCCCCCGAAGGAGAAGTGGGTGAAGTGGCATTTGTGTCCACTTATTTCCTTTGTGACCTGGACCTTCTCCAGCAGGACTCTTTGCCTCAGTTTCCTCCACATGGAGAATCAGGGCAATGATACCCATGCCCAATGTATTCTGGGGTCTAATTTGAATGAAACGTCTGCCTTTTCAACTCCAAGCTGACATTCTGCCCCTTACCCTGAGCTGAACTTCTTGAGTGGGTAACCTGTTAGTTTCAGACAATGCAGTTGACATCTCTGATGATCCCCCAGGGTTTTGGCTGGGTGGAGGGAGGAGATTGGTTGGCAGGGATGGGTCCATTACCAGTCATGAAGAGTCATTCTTGTCGTCCATCAGTGGTAAGTAGTTGTGAGAACTGTGCCTGGCACTTAGTAAGTGCTCAGTTAGCATCGTGTCATGTTGGGGTGTCATTAACACCCCTCAGAAGGTAACATCAGACCTATGTAACCTGGCTGCAGAGCTCTGAGTACTGAGGCAGGGGCCTCTGAACTCTGCTGAAGGAAGGGTTAGGAAGTGCTGAGAGTGAACCTGGAGTTTGACTGGCAAAGTGGGGGTCAGACTGGATGCTGCCCAGATCGCAGCCACCTCCAGGCTGACCTTGTAGTCCCCACATGCCCACGGGGCCACTGCTGTCCCCCAGCCCAGGCCCACCAAGGGCAAGATGCGCATCCACTGCCTGGAGAACGTGGACAAGGCCCTGCAGTTCCTCAAGGAGCAGCGTGTGCACCTGGAGAACATGGGCTCCCACGACATCGTGGACGGGAACCACCGCCTGGTGCTGGGCCTCATCTGGACCATCATCCTTCGCTTCCAGGTGGGTCCCAGTGGCCTCTCAGAGCCGGCCAGTGCTCGGGAATCTTCTGCGGTGATGCATGTTGTGGGAGGCAGTGCATGTCAGAAGAACCCATCTTCTGTGTTGTTCCCCAGTGCCGACAGCGGTGGCCACTTTTGAGTCAGTCTTTTGAGGGAGGAGACAGAGCTGGGTTTTGATCATCTGGAAGATCTGCTTTATATTCCCTTTTATCTGCTTTTGTGTGTAACTTTTTTTGTTTTTTAGAAGAATTTGTTTCAAAAATTGTACAGAAAATATATTTGTTGTTTTGGTACTGGGGATCAAACTCATGACTTCATGCTTGCCAGGCAAGCACTAGTGTTGCTGAACTAAACCCCAAGCCCCAGAAAATACACTTTTAATAAGACACTTTTATCATCCTGAAATGCAAGGCCCAGATTATTGGTAAGGAAATTTAGAAAGGATGAGGAAAAGGAAGCAGGACCTCATAACCACTGGCTTGGGGATGGGAAGGACATAACCCAAGGAGGTGAGGGAAGGGAGGAAGACAGCAAAGCATCCCACAGACCAAAAGTCTCATCCCCGTGGTCCTAGATGTCTGGTCTCACTGCCTAGGAGTGAAGAAGATGAACAATAACAGCAGTCTGGGCCCAGACATAGCACAAACCTGTAATCTCAGCACCCTGGGAAGCTGATACGGGAGGTTTGCTAGTTCTAGCCTGTCTTACTTTTCTCATTGCTGAGACAAACTGCCCAACACCCAAAGTTAAAGGATGAAAGATTTATTTGGCTCACAGTTCATGGAAGTTGCAGTCCATAATCAGCTGGCTCCAATCAGGAGGGCAGGGCAGAGGGGCATCGCAGAGGAGAACCAGTTCATGGCAGGCAAAAGGCAGCAAAGTAAGCAAGGAGCAAGACAAGCCTCTCTCTTCTCCTTATATTATATCCAGGCTACCGGGATTAGGGTAGTGCCAAA
Source organism: Dolichotis patagonum (assembly GCA_004027295.1). NCBI lineage: Eukaryota > Metazoa > Chordata > Mammalia > Rodentia > Caviidae > Dolichotis > Dolichotis patagonum. The sequence goes on from PVJX010018793.1 coordinate 9,147, forward strand.
CCGATCACACACCCTTCTCCCAACACCTTTAATTCATGGCATCTAACCATGAATCAGTCACACACTCTAGATTCAACCACCTCTGAAAAAGCCCCATCTGTGACTGCATGACGCTTTAGGGGGACAACCAGACCCAGCCACAACACAGTCCAGCCTGGGCAACTCAGTAACTTAGTGAAGACCCTGTCTCAAAACTTTAAAAAGGTCTGGGGATAGAATGCAGTGTAAAGGCTGGCCTCAATCCCCCGATTTGCAAAAACAAACCAAAACCACAGCAACAAAAACCCAGCAGACCTGATGAGTGTAAAAGCAAGGAAAACTGCTGACGAAAAAATTATACCGTCTAATATTCATGTCATTCTACCACCTTGTTGGGCATTGTAAGACAAGAGGAGGAACCGAGGGATGTCTTCCTCATCCTCAGCTTCCTGTTCAAATGTTCTGGTTAAATCTGTATCCTCTGACATGAGGAAGCATCCCTACGCCCCGCTGCCTGGCTGAGGCTGGGACCCAAGGCCTCAGGGTGGTATTGCTGCAGGGCTGGTGTGGGTGGTTGGCGCAGGAGGAGGAGAGGGAGGGAGCCACCAGGGAGGCAGGGAAGCAGAGTCACACACAGCTGAACCTCGTCTCTCTTCTACCACCTTCAGATTCAGGACATTGTTGTCCAAACTCAGGAAGGCCGTGAGACACGCTCAGCCAAGGATGCGCTGCTGTTGTGGTGCCAGATGAAGACTGCAGGGTGCGTATGCTGGGGGAGTCTGCCATCGCTGTATTCCCCACCAGCTCGCTCCCTCCAGGGGCTGCTGTCCTTGCTGAGGCCTGTAGATGGGTCGTCTGTCTTGGCCTGATTTGTTGAGGCCTAGACTACAGGATTGTTTTCTGGAGCTGCCTTGGGTCAGACCATGGGGCTTGTTGGTTGTATGGGCCACAGTTCTTGGCGGTGTCATTGGGTGCTGCCTCTGCTGTGGCCCCTGTGTTGAAGCAGCTCAAGAAGACACAGGACTTTTTCCTCTGCTGGCATGTTGGCCTTTGCTCAAGTTACAGTAGCTTGCAACTGCAAAAGGATGTATTTCTTAGGTCTTATGTCTCTCTTGACTGTAGCTACCCCCATGTCAACGTCACCAACTTCACCTCCAGCTGGAAGGATGGCCTGGCCTTTAATGCCCTGATACACAAGCACCGGTAAGAGGAAGGAGCGCCCCCTACTGGTGGGGTATGAGGACACATCGTGGGAATATTGCCTCTTCCGTTTCTTCTTCCAGCTTGGCACCCCTAGTGGCCCTGCTTCCTTTCTGTCACACCTGCTGCCATTTCCTCACCAGCTGTGATCCCAGCTGCCCACTCTTCCCAGCTCCTGTCTCCCATTTCTCCTGCCCATCCACCTCCCTGCCTCTGCCCAGAGTCCTTGCTTCCTGCCAGGGCTGCCCTGTAGGTGGGGCTGCTACAGCCACTGCTTTTTAACAGCACAGCTTCGTCCCCAGGCCTGACCTCATCGACTTTGACAAGCTGAAGGACTCAAACGCCCGGCACAACCTGGAGCACGCGTTTAATGTGGCCGAGCGCCAGCTAGGCATCATCCCGCTCCTGGACCCCGAAGGTAGGCCGCACCCCGTGCTATCCTTGAGGGGGCTGGGCAGGTGGGGCTCCTGGAGTTTCATCCAGAGCTGTCTGCTGGGCCTGCTCTTCCATTCCCCATGGACTCCCAGGCCTTTCCTGGCTTCTGTGGGGTCCCCTCTTCTTTCTCCTTTTGCAATTTGTGGTCCTAATAGGGATTTCATCACCATCTAAAATCACAGACCTTCTGCTGCTCTGTTCTTGTCCTAGTACTTATCACTGTAGTTGAGCTTCCTGCACAGGAACAGTGTTAAGCCCTTGGATAATGATTTTTCTGGCTTCCGGCTGGTGCTGAGAAGGTACCGCCCCGCTTCAGATGTCTTCACAGAAAACCCTGATGAGAAATCCATCATCACCTATGTGGTGGCGTTTTACCATTACTTCTCCAAGATGAAGGTGCTGGCGGTGGAGGGCAAGCGTGTCGGCAAGGTACAGAGCTGCTTCATCAATGCAGTGTTACCTTCCCATTTACCACAGCCAGGCCCTGACTGAGAGGTCCTCGACATTCTAAGAGCTTCAAGTCTAGGTCCCAGATGCATGAGGGGTGCTGAATACCTACCCCCATCTTCCTTTAGAGCTCTTGCGCTAACTCTGAAGCAGGACTGTGTCTGCCCCACAAGGTGCTGCAACCTGAAACTGTGAGGCTTCCTCCTGGAAAGGTGCTGCAGGGACCATTCAGGGCCCTCATTAGCTTGTTTCTTGTGGCTCCAGGCCTCTCAGGCTCCCACTGTGTACCAGGAACTGATTGCTCTGTAGAGAGCCTCCAGCCTGACTGCTTTCTCCTGCTGGGTCTTGGTGCTTCAGGGCCAGGGCACTCCACTGTTGTGTGCACAACACATAGCAGAGACAGTGCCTGGCAAACCACAGTTCCTAATGAACATTTTAAAATAAGTGAAGACCCTGACCTCCCCTAGGGTCTGGTGTCCTTGTATAGCAGGATTACCAATAATAGGGTTCAGCGGCTCCTGAACCTGGCCAGTTCCCTGCTAACTTTATCAGGGCAAGAGGAGTGTTTCACCCATTTTCAGGCCACCTCTTTTGCCTTAACAATAATCAGGGACTCGGAACAAACCAGTTTCTCAAACCCCAGGGTCTGAGAGATGGAAGCCCCATTTCAGAGGGCCTCAACTGTGGTCCTCATGGGCAGCCTCCTTGGCAGCACTACCCTTGGGATGAGAATGACTAACGAGGAGATTCCTTAGGTCATTGACCATGCCATTGAGACTGAGAAGATGATCGAGAAGTACAGCGGGCTGGCCTCGGACCTGCTCACCTGGATCGAGCAGACCATTGTCGTCCTGAACAGCCGCAAGTTTGCCAACTCCCTGGCTGGCGTCCAGCAGCAGCTGCAGGCCTTCAGCACCTACCGCACCGTGGAGAAGCCACCCAAGTAAGGGCCCTGGCACTCAGGAGTGGTTGTTGGGAACCAAGAAACCTTCCTCCTTTCCGGACTGTGGGTCTTACAAAGGTGTCCTCAGGTCTCTCTTCTGTCACCTGCCTCATGCCCCTCAGGCCATCAGCTTATAGGAAATAGCATTGGTGACAGCTGACTCACAGTCAACCCTCTGAGGAGTGGGAGAGGACTGACAGTCTCCTGTCTCTCTCATCTGCGCCCTCAGCAGCAGATTTCTTTCCTGGTGTTGACTTCTGTATCCTCAGCCCCTGAGCTCTGTGTGAAGCCAGGTGATCATCAAGTACATCTGTCTTTTTCTGTCCTGTCTGTCACTGCTCAGGAGCACAGCACTAGGCCTGCTTCTTAGATCTCTGCACTGCCCACCACACGTACACATACAATCCTGCAGGCATATAGGTATGTGCACAGATCATGATGCATACATACAACCACGCACAAATAACAGGACATGCAGTCTACAGCTACACATGGGCATAGCCATGTACACGTAATTATGCAGGCATGCACGTACAACCATGCACAGGTACATGACATAGTACACACATACAATTATATGGACACAGCCATGCATGTACATACAGGCACGTATCCACAAACATGCACATACACGCAAATGTGAACATACATACACCCATGAGACATTCCAGCTTCTCTGCCAGTAGGCTGACCCGCTGTCCTCCAAGAGGTTTGCAGGTCATTGGTGGCATTCTTGGCCTTGTCTTTCCCCTCTCACCTCCCACAGTCTCTGAAGTGGGGAAAGGTGAGACGCTGTGACTAGGAGGTACTGTAAACAAGTACCTGGTTTCTAGTCTGACACTAACCTGCTTTTAAAGTCCTAAATTAAGTACAGATTCTGTCCCCTGTGTCTCCCTGGCACTACTCACAGGCGGTTACCTCTTGGCCATGTGGATGGGGTAGCATTTGGGGGCCTCAGCCCACCTAGGCACCCCTGAGAACTGAGGTCTGTTTGGCTGGGCTTGCAGTGGAGACCTTGCTTACAGCCAATCCATAGTTGCCAGGTCAAGGATGCAGGAGTGGGTAGGTTCTGGGGATCATGAAGAAATGTGGAAACGCCTGTCACCTAACACTCAGTGCCCACCTGGCAGATACCCATCCTGCTGCCAGTTCTTGTCCACTGTGCCCACTTGCCGGAGACCTGGCTCATTAGGACTGGGGTGAAGGTTGCTTTCAGTGCAGTATATTGTCAGGTAGACAGCGCTGCTTCTAAGGCTTTATTGACTGTCTCAATAAAGAAGAAACTAAAAAAAAAAAAAGAAGAAGAAACTGTCCGAAGGGCTAGTAGAAGCTTTTAGCATTGACAGAACAGAGAGAATCTTTTTGTATCGATTGGTGAAACTCGATGTTTCACCAAGTTTACCAGCGTACTCCTGTTCACTGTTCCCTGATGGAAGCAAATGGTTGGTGGTAGGCGTGGTTTGTGTGTAAAGCCCCAAGTCCTAAGTAGATCTCTGTGGGGGAGAATGATAGACACTGAAACAGGTAAGCAGACCTAGAGTCTCTATTTTTTTTCCATTTTTAAAAAAATACATATTTTGATCTCCAAGATCCAAGAAGTCAGGGTTCCCACACTGACTTCAGCAAGAGATTTGGCTGTGGGGATCGTGACACCATTCTCTCTACTCCTGTTTACTTGACAGGTTTCAGGAGAAGGGGAATCTAGAAGTCCTACTTTTTACCATCCAGTCCCGGATGCGAGCCAACAATCAGAAAGTGTACATACCTCACGACGGGAAGCTAGTGTCCGACATCAACCGGGTACGGTGCCATTTTCCCTTTCGTGTTGTGGTGGGTTGATGGAGTTCTTGAAACGGCCGTGAAGAGCATCCATTGGGCACTTTCTCTGGTGTTGTTACCTACATGCTGGTTATTTAGGGGGTTATCTGAATGTCTTTCTGGGGGTCAGTCTCCACCCACTGTCCTTCAGCCCAGCCCCCTGTTCAGATGCTGAGTCTGTTGTTCAGAGCCAGTTTCCTTGTGTGCCCTCTGTGGAACCTTGGATTTGTCTTTGAATCTGAAGTATCACAACAGAATGGAAATGCCCTGTGACACTGCTGAGATTTGGAGACTTAGCCCCACCTGGAAGTTCTACTAGCATAGAGGTGGTTTTAAGTCCAAGAGTGACAAACGGTACATAAGGCCAGGAGTCTGAGGCAGGTTTAGCAGACGAGGGAAGCCAGAGGTCATGATCTGTGCTCCTGGGCACTTTAGCCCAGCCATGAGACCACAGGGCCTTACTGGGCACTAATCTGCCAACCCTTCACCTGTGAGCATCCGTCTTTACCTCCATCCCTGAAGTTGCTCAGCGCTCAGTAAAGGAGATGGGATCCCAAACTGAAGTGTTTCCCACACACCCCAGAAAGTTTCCTTCCGCCCCGTGCAGGCCTGGGAGGGCCTGGAGGAGGCTGAGTACCAGCGGGAGCTGGCCCTGAGGAGCGAGCTCATCCGCCAGGAGAAGCTGGAGCAGCTGGCCCGGCGCTTCGACAGGAAGGCCGCCATGAGGGAGACGTGGCTCAGTGAGAACCAGCGCCTGGTGACACAGGTAACGGGGACACCCTGAGGGTGGCCGAGGTGGGAGTGCTTTAGAGCCCCAGCTCTCAACGGAACTGGGGCCCAGGCTGGCATCTCACAGCAGCCGGTAAACCTCTTCCTTGCTGCCCAGCTCCCCATGATTTCTCGAAGGAAGAGCTCTCAGGGGTTTATTAAGTCTGAGGATTAAACCCAGTGCCTCATGCATGCTTCTGAGCTACCCCAGCCCATATGGCCTCACTTCTAGGAAGGAGCCTGCCCGTCCAGAGCTGCTCCCTGAAGTTGTCTTATGTGGGCCAGTAATATCAGTAAGAGTGGCAGGTAGAGTCGACATCGAATGATGCTTCTCCAGGGAGAGGGTAAAATCAGACCATGCTGTCTGTCAAATGCGCCTTTTTGCTGACCTCCAGTCCTGGGATGTATTTCACTAGGAACTTACCAAGGGCTGATCCTTCATCAGAGCATCTGTTCCCTCCTACTTAGAGCTTGGAATCAAGTTAAATTCTGTCCGGAAAACGAGTAGTGAGATTCTGAGATCATTAGAGAGGGTACGTGCACCCCAGAGAGCACGTGGGTAGACCATCTGCCGCAGCTGCGTGGTTTCTCGGTACAAGCAGCCCCTGCTCCTCAGAATCAGGCTGGTCTGCTGAGGCGGGGTGGGAGTGCCCCAGACCATCAGAGAGCAACAGCAGAGTTGAGTGAGAGGGAAAGAAGGGAGCAGGAAAAGAATTAGGATGTGTTGGGTACATGTGCACATTCTCCCATGACAAGTGTCATCATTATGTACTGCAACCATGTACTACAAAAAGATTTTTTTAAAGTAACAGAGTTTGCAGGCCAGGATATGGCTCAGTGGCTCAAGTGCATGCCTGGCAAGCGCAAGGTCCTGGGTTCAATTCCCAATATCATTAAATAAAGTAACAGAGTTTGGGACACAGTGGTGCTGACATGTGAGGCATAGGGAGTAAAATCAGGCTGTTTTTAGAGGTTCTCATGAGACGTTTAGTTTTGGGAGTGTGGCTCCAATAAGATAAGCTGCCAGAGAGATTCTACTTTCCTGGCCAGCAGCTGGACCCACATCCGGGGAGGAGGCATCTGACTAGGCCCGGCTTTTCTCCCTGGGGGCAGGATAATTTCGGGTATGACCTGGCGGCTGTGGAAGCGGCCAAGAAGAAGCACGAGGCCATTGAGACCGACACCGCTGCGTACGAGGAGCGGGTGAAGGCCCTGGAGGACCTGGCCCAGGAGCTGGAGAGGGAGAATTACCATGACCAGAAGCGCATCCTGGCCCGCAAGGACAACATCCTGCGCCTGTGGAGCTACCTGCTGGAGCTGCTGCGGTCCCGGCGCCAGAGGCTCGAAACCACCCTGCAGCTGCAGAAGCTCTTCCAGGACATGCTGCACAGCATCGACTGGATGGACGAGATCAAGGTGGGCGGGGCGCTGGCCTCACGGCCCACCTCAGCGTTCACCAGGGCCCCGAGCCCCGCGGTCCGCGTCTGCGTCCTTACAGCCTTCCCCGCCAGCCATGTCACTGAGTCGCAGTGGAGAAACTGGGTCAGGACAGTGTCTGACTGTATCTGCTGGCTGGCTCACTGTTCTCCATGCAGCAAGTGTCACCAACCCAGGTCCAGAGTATCCCCAGTGACCAGTGATTTTATGTTCATGGTCATACAGGGGCCAACCTGCAGGGCCGAGGAGAGATGGGCATTAATCAGGGCTGGGAATCAGGCTCTAACTAATGACAGTGTCACACTGGTTGGCGTCAGATCTCTCAGTACAGGGCCACCAGAGAAGTCTGACGCACACTCTCCCTCTACCACAGTGGTCTCACCCGAGGTCGCGGTCTGACCATGCAGCTCTCTAAAAAGGCATGTGTCCAAGCCCCAGGGCTTGAGCTCCCGTAGGACGGCCCTGGGGATTCCGAGGGGCACCCCCGCAGGAGCTCTTGCTCTGCAGCTGGTTCCTCCTGAGCTGCAGCCAGATTCCCTTGACTCAGACACCTGGCCACAGGGCCCCTTCTCGTCACTCCTCTTCATTCCCACTGCTGCCTTTTGCCAGGCTCACCTCTTGTCTGCTGAGTTTGGGAAGCACCTGCTGGAAGCTGAGGACTTGCTCCAGAAGCACAAGTTGATGGAAGCTGACATCGCCATCCAAGGGGACAAGGTGAAGGCCACCACCACAGCCACCCTGCCGTTCATCGAGAGCACAGGTGAGCCCAGGGTGGCCCCTGTATCCAGGCCTCTGACGCCAGAGCCTGTTTTCTGATCCAGCACCCTCCTAGGACACATCTTCTGCGGCGGCCTTTAGGATCCTGATCCTTTTATCAAGCAAGTAATGATGCCCGACGTAGGAGGGATGGTAAGGCTCTGCAGAAATAGGCAGCTGCTTGATGATCTGCAGTTTCGTGTTCATAAGCACCAAGCAAACACCACCCAGCACTCATTCTGTTTGCTGGTTCAGGTTATACAGAGACGATTTGTTTCTCGCTTCTGATCTTAAACAGACCTCACTAAATTTACACAGCATTTCAGAGTGTTTTAAAAATGGTGTCATGTACATTTCTACTGAGAACTGACTCAACTCCTAACTTCCCTTATTCCTGAAGATTAGTGGGAACCAGTGTTAAAAAAAATCCAGCCTTCCCTCTGGGTAATTGGGGTCCCTGCAGCCAACCCCAAACCCCAGGGAGATGGCAGTTTTAAGACTGTATGGTTCTAACCTGGCCGCAGATCTGAAACTTTCTCATAAATGAAGCCATTCCCATTCTTTAGCATCCTGCTTCCTGTTCCTCCAGGGTACCAGCCTTGCGACCCCCAGGTCATCCAGGACCGAGTCAGCCACCTGCAGCAGTGCTTCGAGGAGCTGAGTGATATGGCGGCCGGGCGGAAAGCCCAGCTGGAGCAGTCAAAGCGGCTCTGGAAGTTTTTCTGGGAAATGGATGAGGCTGAGAGCTGGATCAAGGAGAAGGAGCAGATCTACTCCTCCATGGACTATGGCAAGGACCTGACCAGCGTGCTCATCTTGCAGCGCAAACACAAGGCCTTCGAGGATGAGCTCCGAGGGCTGGATACCCACCTGACACAGATCTTCCAGGAGGCTGAGGGCATGGTGGCACGCAAGCAGTTTGGGCACCCGCAGATCGAGGCCCGCGTCAAGGAGGTGTTGGCCCAGTGGGACCAGCTGAAGGACCTGGCCGCCTTTCGCAAGAAGAACCTCCAGGATGCGGAGAACTTCTTCCAGTTCCACGGTGATGCGGATGACCTGAAGGCCTGGCTGCAGGACGCCCACCGGCTACTCTCAGGTGAAGATGTGGGGCAGGATGAAGGGGCCACGCGGGCCCTGGAGAAGAAGCACAGGGACTTTCTGGAGGAGCTGGAGGAGAGCCACTCGGTGATGCAGCACTTGGAACAGCAGGCCCAGAGCTTCCCTGAAGAGTTCCGGGATTCCCCGGATGTGACCCATCGGCTGCAGGGCCTCCAAGAGCTCTACCAGAGGGTGGTGGCCCAGGCAGACTTGCGTAGACAGAGGCTGCAGGAAGCCCTGGACCTGTACACCGTGTTTGGGGAGTCAGATGCCTGCCAGCTGTGGATGAGGGAGAAGGAGAAGTGGCTGGCCCAGATGGACATCCCAGACACCCTGGAGGACCTGGGTGTTGTGCAGCACAGGTCAGAGTGGCTTGGCCTCTCCTTCCTCCCCTCCACCCAGGTCTGAGTCCTGTCTCCCACCACTAGCCCAGAAGGGGTCTCTTTGAGAGGCCACGGAGTCTCTTTTGTTGCAAAATCCAGTCATCTGGAGTTGTGACTTCTGTCTGGCTCTGTGACCTTCAGTGCTACATTCATGGAGGTCTTGGGTTCCTTAAGCATAAGGAATTTTGTAGGCCAGTGATTGAGTTACCCTCAGCTGCAGCAGCCTTTGCTCAGTGAGTTCTGTGTGGAGCCTCATGCCGCGCAGAGCAAAGGTGCTGCTGCTGTGGATGTGGTCGGGGGTGAGAGGCTGGAACACCAACACCTCGAGTTTCCTGTGTTCTCTGTGGCTGTCCCTAAGCACAGGTGCCATGGAGACCAGTTTGTAAACCACCAGCCTCTAAGGCTACCCTGCCTTGCAGTATTCTGATTCCATCAGCACCCTGATGGGAAGGTGTGCTTAGGCTATGCAGAGCCCAGAGATGGAGGAGGAGCAGAGGAGCAGTGTCCATCTGGACAGTGGTCTTGGACCCTTCCCCAGGAAGGGTCAGCCCTCATAGCCATATACCCTCAGCAGCACTTCTTTACCCTACCTGGGAATGGAGCCCTGGCTGGGAGGACCAGGGTATTGGGGTCATGGAATAGGGTCTGGGCAGTGAGAATGCAGCAGTTGATCTTTACCTGCACAGGTAAACCTCTCTCCCTTCATCCTCCTCTGTGGAGCCAGAAGCCTGTGCAGTCAGTAACAGCTCTCTCCTGACCCACCCAGGAAACGCTGGACCCATGAGCCAGAAAACAGGGTGTGGCAGCACTGGCAGTCAAGTGCCTGCCGCTGCCCCACTGCCCCATTCTCTCTGTCCATATTAGGTTTGACATCCTCGACCAGGAGATGAAGACTTTGAAGGCTCAGATTGATGGCGTGAACCTCGCTGCCAACAACCTGATGGAGAGCGGCCACCCCCGCAGCAGAGAAGTGAAGAAGTACCAGGACAGCCTGAACACCAGGTGGGGCGTGGGCAGGGCTTGAGGCTGGGGAGATTTTCTCCCCGCGCCCCAGATTCAGGGGCCATGCCACCTGCCATGCACTGCCACGTTTGCACCCCCAGTGGCTGGTCTTTGTCAGACACGGTCTTATTCCTAGTACTGGGGCTGCAGCGGCCAGTCAGTCAGTGTGGTGAGCAGCAGGGTGAGCACCCGGGAGCGAGTGACATGGTCTGAGCTTCAGGTGGTGTTGTGTGTGGGGAGGGGACAGCTGCACCTAGTGACAAAGAGGGTGGCCGAGTGTGCCCGTGGTTAGACCAGGCTACATGGTACTCAGGCCCTATTTCCCTGGACAGTCTTGGGCAGGGAAAATTGCTTTCTGAGAGCTGTTAAGTACTGTGCAGGAAAGAGTGCTCCTGCCTGGGCCAAAGTGCAACATGGATAATAAGGCTGGCTGGAATGAAGAGGAGAATTAACAGGGAGCCTAGAGCAAGCTTCATGTCAGAACAAAACACAGACCCTGAGGAGCCTTTCGAGAGCGGCTGCTTTCAGTGCGGGCCAGGGTCGGAATTGCCCATTAGCTCCTGGAGGATCTTTGAAGACAGAGCCTGGATCCCATTGTTACCCTGGGCCCCACCTCCTTTACCCTGCTCCACGAGGTGCCTCACCCACGCACTGCCCGAGGCAATCCGGGAGGTGGGCTCAGGCAGGACCTCAGGAAAGACATGGACGGGCACAGTGGAGAGGGCTCAGAGCAGCCATGGGTAAGGAAGGTGCTGCAGAGCCACTAGAATGGGGCCGATCGTCTCCGCCTCCAAGGACGGGGTCTGGGGCTCAGGGTGTTAGTTCCCTTGTAAATCTGATGTTACACAGAGGAGTGGAGGGAGGGAGCCTCTTGGTTCTTCTTTACATTGGTAGGAAATGAGTGTCGTGTGTGTGTGTGTGTGTGTGTGTGTGTGTCTGTGTGTGTGTGTGTGTGTGTGTGTGTGTGTGTGTGTGTGTAAAAGAGAGAGAGACAGAGAAAAACAAAGACAGACAGGAGTTATTACAGCTGCTCTTGGAGGAAATTAGAGCACTCTAAACCAGAGAAACTCCCAGACAGGAAGAACTTGTCCGCTATGCAAGGAGCTAGAGTCAGAGAATGTCAGTCTTTACAGACCTCTAAACTATATCCCATCCCAAGTGAAAACCAGTACCTGACATTCTTAGATAAGAAAAAGTCAGGGGCATGAAATGCTAAGGTGGTTTTCTGGCAAGTCTCAGAGGTGAGAGGGTCCTCAGCCGCTCATCTCATTTCCGGGCAACTCCTCTTGGTCTCCTGTTGCGTGGAATTCTGCCTCCTTGGAGCTTGTACATATTCATTCTGGCTCTGCTCCTTAAAGGGAGAGAAGCTTATTCTGATTCACCTGCAGCCCTTCAAATATTTTTTAGAACAGCTGTCATGCAACCTGTCAGTTCCGGGCAGGCAGGGCCTGTCACCCTGCCTCCACCCTTCCCTGTCCAAGTACTTCTCCCAGGACGCACTCCAATCCTCCCCGCCTTTAAGCTGGCCCAGGCTTCTCTCCTTCCCCATCTCCAAGGGGAAGAATCATTTTCCCTCCCTTGTACTGGTTTAAAGCTTCACCCCCTACCTTGTATCATACAGTGGACCCTTAAGTTACGCCTGGCCTGACATACGAACAACCTGGGTTGTGACTGGAATTTTAGTTTTAACTTACAACCAGAGTCTTGAGTTATGACCTGAATTCCAGCCACTTGTGTACCCAGATGGTCTCAGATATGGATTGAATCCTTGAAGAGCTCTGGGAGGAACAGCACAGTGTCCTTTCCTGAATGGAGTTGAGACATCCTGGGCCAGTGTCTCTCCAAGGACACTGAGAGTTACCCGTGTACAGGAGAGCGATTTTGAAGCTGTGTAGAGGCACCTGAGCCTTCACTTGACAACCTGAGTTACAGCCAACCCTCAGGGACAAACTGAGTTCATCAGCCGAGGCTCCACTGTCACTGCAGTCCTGTAATGCTCACTGACAGGGCCGCATTCTGAGAAATGAGTCCTTAGGTGATCTCATCACTGTGCGAACATTGTAGAGTACCCTAACGTAACCTGAGAGGTACAGCCTACTGCACACTTAGGCTGTGTGGAAAATCTGTATAGTATAGATTATTGCTCCAGGAGCCAGCTGAACAAAACACCACAAGAATAAGCTGGAGTTGTAGCAACGCAGTAGCATGTGCTCAGCATGTGCAAGGGCCTGGATTCAGTCCCAAGGGAAGCAGATATTAAGTGAAGGACAAAGGCAAATACTGCAATCAAGAGATATTGTAGGGCTGGGATTTAGTTTAGCAGCACAGGCACCTGCCTGGCAAACAGAAGGTCATAAGTTCGATCCCTGGTACCCACTCCCTCCAAAAAAGATGCTGTAAACATGAGATGTATGAGAATGCTGCTGGGTAGTATAGCATATGCTATTTGTTTTTTAGACAGGGCCTCACTATGCAGTTTAGGCTGGCCTTGAACTCACTGTGCAGCCTAGGCTAACCTTGAACTTGGGGCAGTCCTGCCTCAGCCTCCTGAGTGCTGAGATTACAGGTGCGCACCACCATGCATTTAGTTTTGTAATAAACTTATGAATATACTCTAAGATAACCGCGAGTAGAATAGAGTAAGTACATAAACCAGCAAGAGTCACACGGTGTCATAAGCAAGTGTAAAGTATGGCACATAGCTGCGTGCACTGCACTCTTGTACACCTAGCAGCACTGCAGGCTTGTTTACACCAGAACTGCCCCACACCTGTGAGCAGTGCGCTGCACTGTCACTACGCAGTGTCCACCCCATCTCTACATCACAGGAGTTTCCCGCCTGCGTGATAATCCCATGCGACCGCTGTCATATGTGTGGCCCTGACTGACCAACACCTCCTCTGTGGGTGCATGACTGCACTTTGGTGCTGCAGGACTCCCTGTGTTTCCTACAGAGAGGAAAAGCTGTGTCTCTTCTCTACTGCTTTGTGCACCAGGCTCATTCCAGTCGGAAGTCCCTCTGTTTGGGATATTCTTCCCACTCCAGTCCTTTATTGGGCGTCTGCTCACATGTCAGCTTTGGGGAGCAGCCCTCAACACGCACCCTCCTGAAGAAGCACGTCCCCCCAACTCACCAGCCCTCGGCCTGTTCCCTTGTTTCCTTTTCCCTGTGCTGCTCAGCCCTTGCTGGAGCATAGGTGCACTTAGTTGTTTCTGTCTGCTTGAGTGATGGCAAGGACATTGCTCTGTTCAGTGCCCAGGTCAGCGCCCAGCACAGGCGTGTGATAGCTACACGACAGAGGTTTAGTGAATGAGTGACCAGGGACAAAGCTGAAACGTTCCTGCCAGCTTAGCACGAGTCACCCTAACGCATGTTGAATGTGTGGCCATCCTTCACGGTGTGAATTCCAATTAACCAATTAATCCTGGGCCCAGGACCCAGCTGGATGCTCAGCGTTGCCTCACAGTGCTCACTGGAGTGGCTATGCCACCGTCCTCTGCTCAGAGACAGCGCAGTGTACGGGGAAAGGGTGACCCAAACCAAGACCATCCCCTGCGTGGCCTTTCCATGGCAGGGCCTGAAAAATCATCGCCAGGCCTCTTGCCTTGGGCACAGGCTTGCCACCTCGGGTGGGAAAAACTCACTGCCAGTTCTCCAGTGCTTCAGACCAACTCAGTCTCCTCACTTTGCAGCCACATCTGTACACCAGGCATGGACGTCCCGGAGCGCGGGGCTTCGCAGGCCAGGAGAGAAGCCAGGAAGCCCTCAGTTTCCCTCTCTTATGTCTCCTGGTCTTCCTGCCTCTCCCTCTGTCTCCCACTTCTTGCTGCAGACCTCTCTACCTGGGGAAGCCTAGTACACCCGCCTGGTCTCTCTGAGCAGTCCCTGTACCCCCACTGGGGTACAGAGACGAATGAGACTCTCTGTGTCCCGTCCTTAAATAGCTCACCCCAGTGAATTCCCTGGAGGTGTCGCTCCCATGATCTCCTTGAATCTGCCACCACATCCTGCTCCTCCTCACTGTTCCCTTGTCCTCTCTGCCTGGTATGAGCCTTGCACGTAGTCCTATAGACTACAGTTATTTTGTGATTTGTCTTAATTTCTCTCCAAATTATACACTCTACAGGCAAGATCTACTTTTGTCCATATTCGCCCAGTCTAACGTACTGCCTTAGGCCCTGCAGGTGTTCGGGAGAGATGGGGTCAGTTAGTGAAGGAGCAGTCAGGGCGCTCGCGTGTGCTTCTGTGTCATAACAGTGCAGAATGCACAAGCCAGGCCGGAAGGAGGTGTCCCTGGTGTTCTGGCTTGGCTGATGGGCAGCCCTTTAAAAGAGGCTTATTGTGTGCTGCACACCCACCCTGGGCCCCAGGGATACATGCCTGGCCTGACACAGTGCTGGCACACCTGTTAGCTACAAGTGCCCAAGCTGCAGCCTGAAACTGCTTCTTTATGGCAAAGAGCCAATGCTGCCTTTAAACCCAGATACTGAGGCTTTAGTATGTGGAGAACAACTCAGTCATTAACATCTTTGGTCTTCAAAGAAAAACACATGCGTGCCATTGGTTTGCCATCACTGCTGGCTTCGTAGCAACACTATAGCTGCGGGTTAAGGTTATCGCCTAGATTAATTATAGACTCAGACTTCCTCTCTCTCCTCTTTTTCACCAGATCTCTTTTCTTTTAGCCCTAAGGTGAATTTTTTCACTTTTTATGTGGCCTTGGGGCTAGGGTAGCTGGCGGTGCTTCTGTTCTGAGTGTTCTTAAAGTTAAAAACGTGCGCTTTCTAATTATTTTCAACATTTCTAAAATGCCGGGGAAATTGTATACAGATGCTCTTTGACTTTAGATAGAGTTACACCCTGCTAAGCCCATCATCAGGTGATGATATCCTAAGTAGAAAATGCATTTATGGCTGGGCACAGCACTAGTCTCACCTACTCTGAGGCTGAGGCAGGAGGATCACTTGAGCCCAATTCAAAACCAGTCTATGCAACATAGTGAGAGCCCCAACTTTAAAACAAGTGTGTATACTACACTTAATCTGCCAGACACCCTCAGTTAGCAACACAGCTCGCTGCTGCCCACCCTAGGGACCTCATGGCTGGCTGGAAGCTGTAGCCCACTGCCCCCTTCAGCTTTGCCAGAGTGTCATGACTTTTACTGCTAGCGGGAAACAGTAAAATGCAAAGTAGAGCTTCTAAGAATGCATGTTGCTTTTGGAAAAGCCATGCTACCGTAAATCCTAGCTTGCTGGTATTTGCCTGAACCCCAGCTCCACACAGTCTCTGCTATCATGTTCCTGTACGTGTGTCTGGGTTCACATCCCCGCTTTGCCTCCGGCTGGTCAGGAGATCCGATCATCAGTTAGACGTCTCTTGAGTAAAACCAGACAAACGAATTTTGCTCACCCACAGTTTTCTAGACAGAAAATTTCTTTCAACACACGAGAGCTGGGGGTGTGGGGTGACCCACGGGGAAGCTGGGAGGGGCCTTGTGGCAGAGCTAACGAACTAGCGGTCTCTGGTCCCTCTGGGGCCTCGCCCTCCTCTGGCAGGTGGCAGGCCTTCCAGGACTTGGTGTCACAGCGGAGGAACGCAGTGGGCTCAGCCCTCCGGGTGAACAACTACTGCGTGGACTGTGAGGAGACCAGCAAGTGGATATCAGACAAGACGGAAGTCGTGAAGTCTATAAAGGACCTCGGGCGGGACCTGGCAGTCATCATCACCATCCAGAGGAAGTTGTCGGGGTTGGAACGTGATGTGGCGGCCATCCGGGACCGAGTAGGGGACTTGAAGCGTGAGTCAGAGCACCTGATGGAGTCACACCCTGAGCAGAAGGATGACATTGGCCAGCGGTATGCCAATGTGGAGAGCCTCTGGGAAATCTTGCAAGAAGCTCTGAAGGACCAGGAGGCCTCCCTGAGTGAGGCCAGCAAGCTGCAGGCCTTTCTGCAGGATCTGGATGAGTTCCAGGCCTGGCTGTCCATGGCACAGAAGACTGTGGCCTCTGAGGACATGCCCAGCTCAGTCCTCGAGGCCGAGCAGCTCCTGCAGCAGCACTCAGCCCTCAAGGATGAGATTGACAGTCACCAGGAAAACTATCAGAAGATCCAGGCATCTGGGGAGAATGTGATTGAGCAGTTCCTACAGCAGCATGCAGCCGTCAAGCAGGAGATCGATAGTCACCAAGAGGCCAGCCTGCCAGCAGAGGCCTCTGGGGAGGAGGCAACCGAGGCCCAGAAGTACCCAGAGTACCAGCTCCTGCACCAGCGGCTGGAGGGCCTGGGTACTGGCTGGGATGCCCTGCGCCGGATGTGGGAGAGTCGTGGCCATTGTCTCAGGCAGTGCCACGGCTTCCAGGAGTTCCAGAAGGATGCCAAGCAGGCTGAAGCCATTCTTAGCAACCAGGTAGAGAGAGGCAGCAGGGATGGGTAGGGGGCTCCCGGGGCACTGGCTGCGATGGCGGTGGGGGCCAGGCCAGGGAGTAGAGCGTGCCCTGAGCACAGCTCTGAGGCACCCCATTCATACCATGGCTCGACCAGTGCCCCCAGCCTCCTTAGCTTGTCTTCATGCCTTGTCTGGAAACTTGCTTCAACAGGAAATTACTCTGGAACATGAGAAGGCCCCAGAATCCTTTGCAGCTGCAGAGGCTGGGATCCGAAAGTTTGAGGATTTCTTGATGTCTATGGAGAACAACAAGGATAAGGTCTTGAGTCCTGTGGACTCTGGAAACAAGCTGGTAGATGAGGGGAACCTGTACTCGGACAAGATCAAGGAGAAGGTGCAGCTGATAGAAGACAGGTACTCTCCGCTCTGAGTGCCCCTGGGTGGCCACACCGTGGAGGGCTGGGGTGGGGGCTGGGCACAATCGTGACCAGCCTTGGCTTCCTTGCAGGCACCAGAAGAACAAACAGAAGGCCCAGGAGGTCTCGGTTCTCCTGAAAGACAACCTTGAGCTACAGCACTTCCTGCAGAGCTGCCAGGAGGTAAGGCCAGCGGGTGGGACTGCGCTCCGGGACCCTGTCTAGGAGGCAGATGTTAGGGGCGGCAGCTCAGGGGGATCCTCTCTCACCGAGAGCAGTAGGTGGGGTGCTCAGTCATTTAGGTCATCCTCAAAATCTTTGGTTCTGTGGTTCTTTTGCCCCTCTCAAAGCTGAAAAGTCATCCTTTGATTTTCTAAGCCAAGGACAGGATTTCTCAAAGAGCTGTCCAAAGCCTGTCTCTACTGCAATCTGCCAGAGCCTGGCCTCGAGGGCCTGTGACTTTTGCTTGCTGTTGCCATTTTGAAGCCCACCTCTAGGGCATTTGAACATCTTTATTTTGCTTCAGGTCCTGCAAATTGTGGATCCAAACTTGGCCCTGGGTAGAGTAGATTCCTATGAACCAGAACCTTCAGGAGTGAGATTGAGGAAGAAGCATTTTAAATAAGCCTCCTAGTTGGAGAACTGCTGGCTTAGGAGGTCCCCACTCCTCAGGGGCACATCACATAAGGAGGGTCTTTAGTCTGCCCTCTGAGCCCTCCATTGGCAGGAGCTTGCCCTGCCCTCCTCTTTTAGCCCTTTCCTCCAAGCCCAGATGACTTTGCTCTCATCCACCTCTACCCTCGGCACACACCAGGCCTGGTATGGCACCAGGACACCGGGAAACACTGGAGGTTCATCACACTGCTTCTGTCCTTGCTAAGTATAGGCTCTGTCCTTGGCTTCTTCCTCAGATAACACTTTCCCCGTGTTTATTAATGATTTCTCCCCCTACCACTGAAAGATAGATTTAGCTATCCATCCAGTAAAATCTCTGACTTCCTATATATGCCAAGCCCTGTCCTCAGTCATGGAAATAGAAAGAGAAGAATAACTTATTCTGGGTCTCACACCACACCTAGTCAGGAAGACACACCTGCACCCACACTGCGGCCCTGGCCTGCGGCTGGGACCTAGGGATCTGGAGATGGACATTTGTTCTACATACTTACACATGCACACGGCCACACGCATACACACACCCTCAGCTTTCTTCCACAGCCAGGGGTCGAACCAGGCACCATCAGCCTCCCCCTTCTGCCTGCAGCTCACTCTCTGGATCAATGACAAGCTGCTGACATCCCTGGATGTGTCCTATGATGAGCCACGCAACCTTCACAACAAATGGCTGAAGCACCAGGCGTTTCTGGCCGAACTGGCGTCGCACCAGGGGTGGCTGGAGAACATCGACGCGGTGAGTAGCACGAGTTGGGGCTGCTGGGGCTGCGGCCGAGGACGCTCTGTGACTGGGCTGCCCCCGTGGGTGGACCAAAACTTGGTGAGTGGTGTAGGACTGGGCAGGGAAGACACTTGTCTAAATCATGGAGAACACAGAGCTCCCGAGATGGCCAGTCTTGTTTTAAGTCTGACTGGAGCTGGTGCCTCTTCTGGGTCACTTCTGTCTGGACCAGTCCAGGACTCTGAGGAGCTTAACTAGATCCAATGCCAAGATAGCAGTTATTTCCATTTGCCTCCATTTTCCTTACTAGGGCTCCAGCGCTGTCCTGTCCAGGGCCAGGGAACCACGTGAGGTGCCCCGAGTGGCCCAAGAGAGCCATTTACTCTCACTCTTTGATGGGCAAAACCACCAGGGCACAGCGAGTCCTTCACCACCCTCTGTTGGAGGCCGGGGGACCCCTCTCCAGTGGGCCTGCACAGTGGCTGGTATTAGGTCCAGGGCCCACATCCCTTTGCTCTCCCTGCTGGGGCTGTCCAGGCAGAGGCAGGCCCAGCCACATGAGGTCACACAACAAGTGAAAGCACAGCCTCGAGAGTCAGCCTGACTCCGGGACCTCCCTGGGACACAGCTTCTTCCTCTCCCCAGACGCGGGGAGCAATGACGCTTACCCACAGAGTTAGCACTAAGTACTTGAAGACAGATACAGCGCTTAGGAGAACTCTTGGCAACAGTGAGGCCAATACTGACTGCTATTAGTATCGTATATTGCTAGGCCCAAGTCATATCATACTGCGCCTACCCCAAAGTGATACAGTTAGGCAGGTGAAACCCGCTAAGGCACACTTGGCAGCTACAGAGATGCCAAAGGTCAGCACATACCCACATACTCACAGTGGCCTCCACGTGACTAGCACCTGGTGGGGATCTTGAACCTTGTTTTTGTCAATACCAGCTGACTGGTCCTTGCAGCTCCCCATCCTGTGGTCTCCCTGAGTCATCCACCTCCAACGCTGCTCTCCTTGCAAATAATCCCAGGGGTTCAGAGTATTCTGGTGGAGCTTCGCCCAAGTCCTGTGCAGTCCTTTGCCTTCCTTTCCTCCCTTTGCGTAGCCTTCATCGGGAGTAGGGCTGCTCCAGGCTTCAGAGGATGAGCTCTGCTCCTTCCCCTACAGGAAGGGAAGCAGCTGATGGAGGAGAAGCCGTGGTTCAAGCTCAGGGTGGCCGAGAGGCTGGACGCCTTGCACCGGCTCTGGGATGAGCTGCAGGACAGCACCAAGAAAGTGACCCAAGTGCTCTCGAAGGCCAGGAGCTCTGACCTGCGCTCACAGACCGAAGCTGACCTCAACAAGTGGATCAGCGCCATGGAGGACCAACTGCGATCTGATGACCTGGGCAAGGACCTGACCAGTGTCAACCGGATGTTGGCTAAGTTGAAGGCATGTGCGCAGATTACAGGCTCAGAGCATTAGACGAGCAGGGACCTTGGGCACAAACCTGGTGCCCTAAAGTAAACACTTGTTCCTCTTAGCTGCACTTGCTTTGTTACACAAAAATGTCTCCTGGTTCATAATCTGTTTCCTCACCCTTTTGCAGTGGGTAGGACAAGGATCCAGTGAAAGCGTGCCTGGGAGATAAAGGATAGGCTCTGAAAGGAGGAGGCATCCAGGGGGACTTCCTGGAGGAGGTTGAACTCCTGTGGGCCTTGGAGGATGGCTGAGAGGCAGTGGATGAAGAGCCAGCAGGGGCTGCCCAGGTGCAGAGACGGTGCTGACACTGTCCCCTTGTATCTCAGCGAGTGGAGGACCAAGTGAATGTGCGTAAGAAGGACCTGGAGGAGCTGTTTCAATCACTGGAAGAAGACGCAGACCTGAGCGTCGAGAGGCGGTTCTTGGACCTCCTGGAGCCACTGGGGAGGAGGAAGAAGCAGCTGGAATTATCCAGAGCCAAACTGCAGATCAGCCGGGACCTAGAGGATGAGACGGTGCGTGAGCGGCAGCTGCCAGCTGTCATCGGGGTTCTTGGCAGTGGTGCCTGGGCATCTCACCCCTTAACTCCTGGGGGTGCATGAAATGGAGGCGCAAAGCCAGTGCTTTTGGAGTGGCAACTCTCTGATCACGTGCTAGTATCAGTGGTGCTAAGCGCAGATTGGACTTGGGTTCATCTACGCTCCTATGTTACTTTTCCATCATGAGATGTTTGGAACCTCAGTGCAAAATATTGCAATGCCCCATCTATAAAATGGGGACCAGACCCTAGGGGGTGGGGTAGTGGGAGGAAGCAGGGAGACACTGCCAGCAGCCCTCTGTCTGGCTCTTTGTGGATGCTCATCAGCTGTCCCCTACCCTCTGGTCTCTGTAGCTCTGGGTGGAGGAGAGGCTGCCGCTGGCCCAGTCAGCCGACTACGGCACTAACCTGCAGACGGTGCAGCTGTTCATGAAGAAGAACCAGGTGAGTCCCACGCCACCGCCTAGCTCCTTGCCCGGGCCCTGGGGGTCCCGCCCAGCCCTGCCCTGTAGAAAGCCAGTTAAAGCTGACTATTGCTCCTGTTGGTAGCTTTAGGGTATTTGAAGTCCCGCTGCTGAAGGGCAGGCTTGGTGCTCACAGAGAGAATTCTGGGAGGACTGAAGAGGAGGGCAGAACTGTGGTACTCCAGACTTGGGGCCATTCAGGTCCCCCAGGAGGCCCTGAGCTGAGCTTAAGGTGCTTTCAGTGCCTGGATTCAGTGGCCGCCCCGAGAGGAGCCAGTCATTCCTGGTTCCTGTCCCACGGCACCGCCTTGGCCCTCTTCCGGGGCTGCGCTTGGCATGTGTGGTGACCTCAGGGTCCATAGACCCCTTCCTTCCTCTGGCCACGTGAGGATATCATGGGGTGCAAACATCATTAGAAAGCCACTGAACATGGACTCTTGAGCCCCAGGAGAAACATCACCTGTGCTCAGCTAAGTGGGAGTGGCTAAGTGGAAGTGGATAAGTGGGAGTGGCTAAGTGGGCGTGGCTAAGTGGGCGTGGCTAAGTAGAAGTGGCTGAGACCCTGGTCTGAATCCTGGAGCAAGCAGGTGCGAGACACTTACTGTGCCAGTACTGCGGAGGAAGCCTGAACCCCCAAGGAAGCCAGCCGTGTAGAGTTACAGCGGCTTCATGCATGGCTGGGAGCTGGCCTCAGGCCCTTCTCTCGGACAGGGAGTCCCTGATCCTGCCTGGTCAGCTCTCTGGGTCAGCAAGGAGAGCCAGGGAACCCCAAACCAGATTGCAGGGGATGTCCCAGGGGCTGTGTCAGAATTGCACCTCCCTGGTAAAGAAAAGAAATTGAAACTCCACAGCACACAGCGCTCCCTCCCTCCAGAGTGGCCGCAGCAGACACTTGTTCACAGGACCCTGTGAGCCTGGCAATCGGCAGAGGCCCACACCAGACTCAACGCAGTTTCTTCAAAGCTCCCTTGACCCTGTGCTCCAGTTAACATGATCTAGTCACAAAGGCTCCCATAACCACTTGCAGAGAGCTAGAAGCTAAGAAGCTAAGAAGCTAAAACTAGAAGCTAAGATTCGGGTTTAGTTAAGGCCACAACCTGCAATGAAAGGACAGGCTGGTGGGAGACAGTGGCCTCAAGGCCTCACTTGTCTCCATTGTAAAATGAGCCAGCTCCTGTCTTTCCAACACCAGAGACTTTTGCTTCTGTGGAGCCTCAATAAGGATTAGCGCTCAAAGGTTCCCAGCTCTCCCCACTGGCAGCTGCTATTTTGGGAAAGGAGAAAATCAAATACAAATGGGGCTGCCCTCACCAAGAAGGAAAAATAACCTCTGGGGAGAGTGCAGCTGCCCCAGTGGAGACTATTTTAGGCTGCCCTGGCTAGGTGCTAAGCTAGTTGCATTTTCTCCTGAAAACCAATGTGCATTCACCCAGAGGCCTTGTGGGACGCAGCTGACAGGCTCCAACCCAGATCCACCACTGAGTCAGATCGGGGCAGAGCCTGGTCCTCGGCATCCCTGACAAACTCCTGCAGCCCATGCAATCAGAACAAATCTTGCAAGGTGCCATAGGACTTGTTCCCATACCTGACTGCATGTTAAAATCCCCTGGGGAGCTTCGAGGTCACAGCTGCCCATCTGTCTCTCACCTCAGATCAGTTAATTAGGCTCTCTAGGCAGTATCCATTTTCACAGCGCATCGCATCATTCAGAGTTAAGAACCGCTGCCTCGCCTGCTCTGGCTCCTGCCTACCTCTAAACCACACCTTTTTTTTTCAGTTTTAATTTTTATTAGTACATGTTTGCTTTACATACTGATTATGTTCTTTGTGGGGAGTTGTTACATGGACAGAATACATCTTAATTCCTTCTTTCAGCCCCTTTCTCTTACCTCCTCGCTCTCTCCATCTCTTGATCCCCTTCCCATTTGAGCAAAAAGTGATCTCTCTGCTTCCCATTATGTCTACTTTTGTTCTTTATTTATATTCCAAGTTTCTCATATAAGAAAAACTATGTGGCATGTAAGCTTCCCCTGTCTCCTTGCTGCGGTGTGAGGTCTTTAATTCTTTGGAGAGGATGCCTGGAAGATGAATAGCTGAGTCCAATGGCATTTCTAGTTTTAATTTCTGAGAGAATTTTCATGCTGATCTCCATAGTGGTTGCACCAGTTTACATTCCCACCAACAAGGTAGAATTGTGCCATCCCCCCCCGCCCCACTTCATCAGCCTTTATTATTTGATTTCTTGGTTCCTTGATGATAGCTATTCTTTCTGAGGTAAGATGGCATCTCAGTTTGTCTTAATTTGCATTTCTCTGTTGACCAGTGATGTCGCACATCTTTTTTATGTACTTGTTGGCCATTAGTGCTTTTTCTTTTAAGAAATGTCTATTCATTTAAATTAGCCAACTTTTGACTGAGTCTTTTATTTTTGGGAACCTAATTTTTTGAGTTCTTTATATATTCTAGTTATTACTCCTCTGTCTGAGGAATGGCTGGCAAAAATCTTTCCCATTCTGGAAATTTTCTCTTCACTCTGTTGATTATTTTCTTTGCTATGCAGAAACTTTTTAATTTCCTATGATCCAGGGACCAAGCATTTAGCTCAGTGGCATAAGTGCCTGCCTTGCAAGGGCGAGGTCATGAGTTTGATCCCCGGTACCAAAAAAAAAAATTTCATATGACCCATTTTATACAATTCTCTGTATTATTTCTTGTGCCACTGGGACTCTGCTCAAAAAATCCTTGCCTATGCTGATGTCTTCAAGAGTTTTACTTATTTAGCCTACCCGTAGATTACGTGTGTTTCTCCCCTTTGTCAAAGATCAAACAGCTGAATGTGCCTGGTGTTTCCGTATCCTCTGTTTTGTTCCACTGATCCTGGTGTCTGTTTTTGTGCCAGCACCATGCTGTTTCTCATCACTGTCTATTTGTGATGTAAGTTCAAATTTGGGATCATGATGCCTCCTGCTTTGCTCTTGCTACCCAGGATTGTTTTGCTATTCTGGAGCTCTTCTGGTTCCACGTGAATTTTAGGATTTAAGCCACGTCTCTTACCACTCCCACCTTTCCTCATCAGCTCTTCTCTCCTAGTCCTTCTGCCCCTTTCTCTGCCTTCTGACAGCCAGGCTCACCTCTATCCTGGGGCTTTTGTACTTGCCGTTCATTTATCTGAGGAACACTCACCCCAAACATTTGTGTGGTTACCTCTCTCTTGTCATTCACGTCTCACTCCAATGTCAGGCCCTTCCTGAGTTCCCTAGCTGGAGTAGCTACCACCTCACCTGGCAGACATCCTTCATCTTGTTGTTGAATTTTCCTTGTAGGACACAGAGAGGAAGGTGTTTCCTTCATTTATTTACATGTTTACCTTCTACTGCATCTACTTGGTGATAAGCTTTATAAGAACAGGGATTTCCTCCATCTCACATCCATTTTGCCCCTGGCCCCTGGAACAACATCTGGCACATAAGCAAAAGCTTAATGATGACAGACGAGACATCATGGGTAAGCACCCTCCGCAAGAAGCTAGGAAGTCTTCAAAAGCAGACAGAAATACTTTTTGAGAGCACCATGCAGAGGTCCTAAGATCTCAGGGACAATTAATGGCAGGGAGAGCTGGCAGCCTGGGCTATTTGAGCCCAATTGCAGACACCATGGAAACTTGTCCAGATCAAGATTCCCAGCACGAAGTGTAGACGTGCATTTCAGGTAGTGCCTTGCGGACATCGCCAGTTCTGTGTATCTTGAGTGCTGGAAGCCACTGCTCTCCCCACGTGGACTGCTCTGGTTTCACAGCCATGGGGAAATCGTCCTCAGGAATGAAGTGAGGTGTAAGGTGCCCAAGAGCCCACACATAAGCAGCAGCCAGCCATCCCAGCCACATATCAGGGCCTCCTGAGGAAAGACATGATCTGGTCACCAGAGTGGGAGGGAAAGGCCATTTTGGTGACCAGAGAGTTCACAAAACATTGAGAAATAGAAATGGAGAGAAAGGAAGCGAGAAACTATGAAAGAGGCTGTTCTTTTTCCCTGTTCTTTTATCTCCAGCTAAAGGTGCTAAAATAAAATACCAGGTGGCCATGAGAAATGATTTTTCTTTCTTCCAGTACATGCACCTAAGCAATCAGGCTCTGCCAACACTTAGAAAAAAACAGGGACGAGTCCAGAGCACAGGCCGTGGAGTCAGGTAGCTCTGTGTGCAAGTCCTAGCCCAGCCACTCGCTACCAGCAGGCTTCTCCACCGCCATGTGCCAGCGTCCAGCACTTCTCTCAGGGGCCACTTGAGGGCGAAAGGAGGATGCCCATGGGTGCTTATTATCCTGCTGCCAAGAGGCCCTGGCAGTTTCTGGTGCTCTGCCTGCTCTGCTCCCGCAGGAGAAGGGGAGAGGGGAGGAAGGAGTGAGACCTGGGCCCATGGCAGCCTCCGAGGGTCAGAAGGCCCTGCCCCTGAGCCCTTCCTTCTGGTCACAGACGCTGCAGAATGAGATCCAGGGCCACGCGCCGCGGGTGGAGGATGTGCTGCAGCGAGGGAAACAGCTGGTGGTGGGAGCAGAGACTGACCTGCAGGACATCGAGGAGCGCCTGCGGCACCTGCAGGCCTCATGGGACACACTGCAGCAGGCAGCAGCTGGGCGGGGGCAGCGCCTGCGGGATGCCCACGAGGCGCAGCAGTACTACCTGGATGCGGATGAGGCCGAGGCCTGGATCAGTGAGCAGGAGCTCTACATCTTCTCCGATGAGCCCCCCAAGGTCCGTCGGGGCAGCCTTGGAGACCAAGTGTACAAGGGCAGGGCAAGGGTGCATAGTGAGCCGACTGGATTTCTGCTGCTCCCTGGTGCCCCCTTCATGGGACACCCCTCTCGCTGCCAACACCCCTGCAGTGCACATGCCATGCCAGGGTCCCCACTTGCACGCAGACATGCTCCAGCCCAGGGCCGTTCACCCTTAGCTGTGACTTGGCACTGGCGAGCCTCCTGCTGGCTGGAGTGAGAGGAGAAAGTTGGGGTCTCAAAGCTGTAGTGACTCGGGAAGGTTTCATGGGGACAGAAGTTGTGGGCCCAAAGGAAGGGCAGAACCCAGCTAAGACCTGGGGGAGTGGACAGAGGAAAGTACTGGGGATTGGAGTAGCAGAAAGGGAAGACATGTGGCTCTGCTCCCCAACTTGGAGCCTCACGAGCTAGTCTGGTGGACCTTGCCCGGGTAGGGAGCGTGGCCCGGCTGGGCCCTGGTCTAACCACCTGCTCCTCCTAGGATGAAGAGGGAGCCATCGTGATGCTGAAGCGGCACCTGCGGCTGCAGCGCACGGTGGAGGAGTACGGGAGGAACATCAAGCAGCTGGCCGGCCGGGCCCAGGGCCTGCTGACCGCCGGCCACCCTGAGGGGTGCGTGTGCTCCCGGGGGACCTGACAGGTCATGGGCATCAGGCCAGGGGCCCCACCATCCAAGCTGGTGGTCCAGACTGGCCCAGCTCCATTTCCTGCCTTGGGTTTGTATGAGGAACCTGAAGTGGACCGCGCGAGGCTAGGTTTACAAAAAGATCAAATGGAATAGTCAAACCACCATCTTGGTGACCTGAGAGCTCCATCTTTTGAAGAATTAGAATTGCTTGGAGGCACTGAAGACTAATTTTGCTTTTCTTTTTTTGGTTTAGAAGGTACTACGGGACCTCGCAGGGTCTCAGCATAATCTGTAGGTAGGAGTGAAGGTAGAAAAGCAGTACTATCTGAGCTGACAAAGTGGGGACCCACCAGCCAGACTCCTCAGGTTGCCCGAGTCCCGGCCCTGCTCTCAGCTGCCTTTAG